>JAOBYK010589222.1:0-11508 GCA_025434845.1 Phenganax subtilis | reverse complement strand
AAAACCTACGACTTTCGGCAGAGTAGTTGACAGACTCTTTTCACATGAGAAAGTAAAGTCCGCGTTGAGAATCGAACCCACAACCTCAGTGGTGAAAGGCGCATATCCTAACGACTGCGCCACGAAATTCAATTATTTCAGAATCGTACTGACGGTAAATGTTGGGAAGTTATGCACTTGATGCATTAGTTTTTGATCGGAACTAACGAAGCTATGGCACGACTGACGACTCAAATTAATTACTTTAAAAGGGGAATGTACGTCAGACAGAGTTAAAGTTTCGTCGAACATCACTACATTTGGGTCGAACAAACAGAAAGTCTCAATTTTGCTTCAGTCGGACAGAATGTCCGGTGCGTCGGACAATTTAACGAATGGGTCGGACAATGCCCGTGACCGACCGATATTTTAAGGCCTGGCGTGCGTTCTAAGGGAAATGAGGCGAGTTTTGTTGGTAATCAATGTTTTTCAATAGTTTCCACAACACGTATTTTCAAACTGCCTATGTAAGAATGAACAAAAATTTGGAACAAAGAGTTTTATTACGCGGAACATACGTAAACATGCAAAAAAGTGACTTTGTTCCAGTCAGTGGTGGACACTTGGGGGGGGGGGGGCAGGGGGGGCTTGAGCCCCCCCAATAATTTCGAGAAAATGTACCAAATAACATAAATTACAGCCATTTGATGAAGTTGCCATATTAATATTTGAATTCTGTTATTATATTTACCTTCAGATGGCACAGTATACATGTAAATTAACAAACACAAATTTTGCCACAATTTTTCTGTTAGCATATATGTTCAAAATTTGGCCTCATGCCCCCCCAATATTTTGTAAAGTTTCTGCCACTGGTTCAAGTTTCCTGATCGTATCTCCAGAGTGACTGCACTTTCACCGTATGCAAGTTTGTATAAGCATAAACAAAAAGGTATTGAGGAAAGGCTTCAGTAAAATTTCCGGACTTCCAAAGCTGATGCCCCATTTCAAATATCGCACTATGGCTGAGTCGAATACATTAAGTACAACAGATAATGAGGCATTTCAGCTGCGTTTATATTTTATCTCTCATCGCATCATGCAGTAACGAAGTCTCTGTGAAAGTAGAGAGGTTCAAATTTGACTTCCACTACCGCTACTACTATATACGTTATGACTCATACTTGATTGGTTAAACAATTAGATAAGACGCATCTCATTGGTTAGTTTTGGCAAATGGTAGTCGTATTGGGATTGGATGTCAAATCTGAACCTCTCTAGTTTCTCGGGCTCACCAACTGTCACAACTGCTCCACTGCATTGTTCACAGCAATAATTGCAGCGTCAAAAACAGCTTTCGATTCGTTGGCATGATCCCTATTGTTCGATTTTTTCAGTTTTTGTCAGACTTAGTTTCATATTAAGCACAAATATCTCGATGTAGCTTTCTTTAAAACCATAGTAAACGGTTTTGCAATTTGCAAATGCTTTCTTAAATGTTCTTTTGCTTGGGATTTCAAACCTTGCTCATTCTGAAGATGTGCGTAAAAAACTTTTGCTGCAAATATCAGCTTGTGTTACATCGCCAAAATCTTTTTGAATCTCCTTGATACAATCAGGTGTAGTTTGTCTTCGTTTACAAGAAGTTTATTATTCATTTTGCACGCGTGATGGTGATGTATGTTTACACCTCAGTGACCATTTATAGAGATTTGTACTGGTCAGTGACCATCTGATTATCTGATCAATCCGTATTGATCAGGGGCCGGTTGTATGAAAGGTGGATGGCGTTATCCACGGGATAGTGATATTTAAAAACAATCGTAAAATTTTCCATTGACCGTTATAAAAAAAGATTAGGATTAATGTTCATAGATTAAAGGACGCTATGTCTGTTTCTTTGGCCAATACGAATGTTTCGTCGCTTTTTTTCCAAAATTTTGCGACGGTTGAAAAAACCACTATCAACTGGATAGCGCTATCCATCTTTCGTACAACCGGCCCCAACTGATCGATACTGGTCGGCTGACTGTCTTGTGTATTGTTTGTGTTTGGCGTGGTACTCAAATCATTCTCAAATACAGACTTGAAATAGTGTGAGGTATTGATTATTTTTGGTTAAACCCGGCGGTTCACCACTGCTTTCGATCAGCAAGCCCGAGTCATCACCAGTTGGAATATGAAGGACAAAACTATTCAATTCAATTCAAAAACTTTATGTGTAAAATATATTCGTGGTGTATCCTCGACAAGCAAGCGTTGTGAGGGTAGTAATTCCGACCGGCAATTATGCTGTAGGCTTCGGCCAGTAGATTGCCTACTAAACAGCATCAAATATATTAGTCAGGCCAGTTCACTGGTCAGGCCCACCAATAACTTTAGCGAGGAGTCTAGTTATACTAACGGCAATTAAACTTGCAAAGAGTTTATTTATAGTGCTTGTTCCATGGAAATGAATTGTAAATGAGATGTTTTGTGAATATTTAGAGATTGTTGGCCTGTACATGACAAACAGATGGAAGCGAAGTTTAGAAAATCTTGCTGTGCTTGGATGTCAAAGATTTCAAAAGTATGCATATACAAACATAAAAGCGGCAATAATCAGAAAATATTTTCACCGCCTGAATTTTTTGCGGTGTTTTACATTTCCGACATGTTATTCAGAGTATTTTAAAAAGAATTGTGTTATAGGAAGAATCAGATTCAAATTTACCCAGAGTTGTTCCTTCGTTGTTTCTTTCCCCCGGAGGTATGTTCACAGCATGTATGACATCTATATTTACTGAAACTAGTTACAATAAAGGAGAGAGTTTAAGATACCCAGTCTCGTACGGGTAGCAGGTTAAAGAATCTAGCAGATTAAAGAGCAACTACTATAGAAGCTTGTTATAAAGTATGGGATTATCCAGTTTTGTTCAGTTTTGGTTTTAATAAGTCTCTTAGAGTTGTCCTCTCGAAGATCAGCGAACTATTCCTTGACCAAGGCTGGAATCGATGCCCCAGCATTCGATTTACTATATGGCTTGTCCAACGCTCCAATGTGCATGGTCATTCGTCTAAGTCCTTTTTTGGCTACCAAATTTTTAAGTGGCCTAAACAGGGTTTGAACCCGAGTATGTCCTAAAAAACTATGACATGTATGAACTAGCATGCTAGTTTAAAGCTGCGTTCTTGTTTCGCTTTCTTGTCTCCCACGTACACAAACTTGCATAAAAGTTTACACTGTAATTAAACATATCTTGACAACAATCACAAGAAGAATTGTGTGGAATTTACAATCCTAAATAACTTTGTGTCCATTCTTTGGTATGTGTTTAAAAAGTTTAAATTTTTTTGAGGATTTAAACTTTCGTTTACGTTTACGTCAAAAACGCGGAATTAGAATGCAACCTTGCGCACGAAAGTTATCCGCGGAACCGGGGTGAACGAGAATTTGGAAAGTGTTCTTTCTTGTGTGAGCTATTGATTGGGATTCGTGACTTTAAATTCTGTTCCACTTTAACGAAAATTATCTGCGGCAGAAGAGCAGATGGGAAATTTTCTTGTTGTGTCATAGTCATCGGAGCTCACTAGCCTAAGAAAAATTCCTTTGTTTCTTTGCATTTGTAGGAGAGAGATTCTATGAACTGATGTTTTATTTCTCTTCTCATGTTTTGAGAAGAGTTTTAGCAAGGACTCATGGGCACGGTATGAATAAAAATGCTCTGATAGGCGTCACAAATACAGTACAACAATGTAATGTATTTTTCTCATGACAAGTGGAAGTTAGGCCTGTCGGAGTTCATTTACATAAAACACCGTGTTCGGTTATCCAATAAATGTTGCGCTTATTAAAACCCAACTACTTTTATACTAACGTATTTTGTGTCTAGGAAAAGAGAGTGCTGTTCCTTCATTATGTAAGAAGATAGCAAGAATGCCAAACCTGACGAGAATTTCTTCCAAAGCGATGCTTGTCAAAATACTCGCCGAGAAGAACAGGTTCTCTTGAAATTTTCTTATCGTTGCAGAGCAAGTTCTTAAAACGAGTTCTAAATGAATTCAAATTTGTGGTAACTTAGTCAGTATGGCGAAGTTTCGAAGTGAACTGTAATTGTTGTTGAAGCATCATGCGTATATGGCCCATGTGACTTGTATAGGTAATAGTATGGTTTCGAGTGCAATTTGGAAAAAAAATGCCCGAGTGAGATTTTCAAAGACTCAAAAGTTTGAAAAACTCACGAGTGCATGTTTTTCCAAATTGCACAAGAAAGCATACTATTACTTATTAATAATATACACGAAAAAATTCAACGTGAAGGTTAAACTCTCTGGTAACTTTGCGAAAAGACATGCATGCACGAAAATAATTTTCTGAACTGGTTTTCTTTCAGTTTACATAAATGTTTTTGAGCAAATTTCAGAAAATTTTGAAAAATTGCACTGAATTTCTTTTTTTTGCGCTGTATTTCCTAAAAATTGCACTGCTCTTAACCAATCAGAATCAAAAAATTTTTCATGTGTGTTATTATATGTTGAAATATCTTTACCGTACATCGCCTAGCAACTTTGCAAACTTAAGCATTATAAGGCAGTGAATGATCACGTGATTACGTCTTTGTGTATTTAATATTCAATATTAGTGGTATATGAATTTATTAACAGTGTACAAAAACATTCTGGCAGAGGTGTGCAGTCTTTGAGTGCTTTCTAGTTCCTCTTACTACATTTGTTTGTCAAATACTTGAAGAAACCAAAGCAGCAAGTGCTATAGCTTTATGTTCTCGTCTGAGTATCATTTAAATACGTTACAGTGTCATTGTCTCAGTCTGTCTTTTCAACCCATATCTTAAGTTTGAAAAGGTTATTTTGTTTTGATTTTTAGGTTTTTTCAAGGGGTTCAGAATCACGTGAAAGTACAAGAAGAATGGAAATTAAATGCAATGTAAGTGACGCTAAACCACAAAATAGAAAAGTTTCTTTTAAGTTTGAGTACGACTGCTAGGTTTTGTTGTTGAAAATCAGCCGTTGTGAGCTTGTTTTTTTCTTGTTATTGGCGACAAAAAGATCAGCGTGATTGATAAGATTTTCTGTTGCACCCGTTTTTTTCGTGCGTGCGGTGGCATGCGATTTTTATTCTGTGAACGGTATATAACCTTGTAGTTGGTCGCTTTTATACTGCTGAAGCATAATCTTCCTACTAGGGCAAATAATATCACTTTGCCTGTTATAAAGACACCGGCACAAGACGCATTACGATGTAGACAAACTATCATACAGAATGCGTTGCTCTTCGACAGCTGAACATTTAGTTCGTCTTGACGCATATGATACGTCTGTGTATATAAACATGGTGCAAGACAAATAAGCTGAAGAAGGCAGCAAGATCTAGTACTCGTGCTTTTCTGCATGGCTAGAAAGTATACTTTTTGCTTTGTTCATCTGATATAATTCGTCTTGATAAATCGTCTTTGCAAGGGATTGTAGAAAACGCATTTATTGTCAGTTCAGATGGAAATATACCTTGTTTGAACCTCTGGTTAAGTACGTTTGTAGATCTGGAATACATGCTTTAGGGTTTTTCTAACATCCTAAAACTCCCGATAAGAATACAAACGTGCGTTATCATTGCAAAGTCGAACTGGTTGTCAAATCTAGAGATTTCTATCATTCGTTAGTTGATCAGAACTCCAACCTATATTGTATGTTCATCTCTGGTTTAGATCTGCCACTCAAAATTACAGAAAACTTTGTAAGAAAAACAGACACTTGGAGGAAACACTAAATCCCACGCGTGACAATGTCTACTTGAAGGAAAAGTAAGATATTTAATATTCCTGTAATTGAAACAACCCTTACAACGAGATATACACAAATTTCAGCCAGGTATGCTTAAACAAACAAGCGTTTTGATGATATCTGTTGCATAGCCGCTCTCCTAGCCTATGCACATATATTATAATTCATGCCGAATCGCAATGCTGCGGCCTGTGCTCTAAACAATGCTAGAAGTATAGCATTGTTATAGAGCACAGACCGCGGCAAAGTAAATATATACGCATTGGCGATGAATACCCGTCAATACCCGAGTGTTCATGGATCGTGAAAGTTCACGATACATGAACACTCTTCGTGATTCATCGCAATTCGTCGTAAGTTATATCTTTATGGGAAATCAGTAAATAGTGACGGGTATTCATCGCCAATGCGTATATATTCACTTTGAAATCAAGTTGAATCTACACTTAGAGTGCAGTTCTTCCTGCATGTAAAGAGTGAAATCATCTGGCGTTAGCTGCAGTAAATTACAATGATGATAGGTCATCGACTCCATGTTGGATGCATTGGCAGAGTATTTTTCTGGTTTGCAATTCGAATGCCATACAACATGCATGGCGAAAATCACTGTGTTTTGTAAAATAAAACTGCCTGGTGTTGGCCGTAAGGAACGCGAACATTATTTCATGAAAACTTTTTATTCTATGATAGTACTATACAGGACATATACAGTATTGCTGCCTGACAGAGTCAGAGTACAATAAAACATAAAGTACTTGCATTATATTTAAGCTTAACTCTTTTTAAAATAAAAAGTTTGTTACAGTAATAGTGGCTGCATTTGCACAGGTATTCTGTCTCACTCTTATATGTATGAAGACGTTACTGAAAGACGCCTTCATTAAATTTGTCTTCAGAATGAGCGTTGTTCACGAAACGGAAACACTGCGTAGGACGAAACAACTTCAAGAGGTACTGCACACCTTGCGTCATGTCGCACTTCACAATCAAATTGATTATTGTTACTTTTCTTAAGCATACCGTACATGGCGAACCCAAACAGATTGTCATGTGGTTTTTTCCTTTCTATGAAGAATGCATATGGCAGGAGCATTGAACTAAAAATACATGGAGCACTACCTGGAGCCAAAAATTGAAGCCAAACTTCCGAGGTCCGCCCTAGTCTTTCCACGCGACGGAAGACTCGGTCAAAAAAAAAAATAAACATGTTCGGAAAACCAGTCAAACTTTGCAAAAAAAAACAACAAGTTTTGTGAAGCTACTAAGCATTCTTTTGTTATGACATTGTCTGGTCAGCAGACATTTATAGTTTATTAAATGGATGCGTGCGCATCTAAAAATAATAACGTGAACAGAACGTTGAACTAGAAAGTATTATGTTCTTGAGGCTTGATATTTTGTGCTGGTTTATTTGATTTTATTTGAGCATTAAAGTTTATCTAACTTATACTGCGAGACATAACATCTTTTAGCAGAAAGTAAGAAAAAACATACAAAGAAAGCAGATGAAGTTTTTTTTAAATTTTATGAACAAACTGCTAAAAAAATAGCTTCTTTTCGGCAAAAACGTACAATTAGGAGTGAAGTCTATGTTCCGGCGAGAGAATTGCGAGCCGTAAACATGCGTGTCTGGGTGTCAAACTTGGCTTCGATTGATTATTAGACATTACAATTAGAGGTAGCGTTCCATGTGTTTTAGTTCAATGGACAGGAGTTAATATAATATATTGCAGAAATAATCTGAGAAACATTAGCTTCAAAAGTCGAGGTCACTGAATGAGGTCCTTCAAAGTTATCTGTGCCAAACAGAAACCACAAGGTTTTCGAGTTATTTTCATGATGACCAATCTATGGTATACTTTGGATGTCGTCATTAAAATTATTGAACATGAGAAACATTATTTTTAGGTGCGCGAACTTTGGTCGAAACTCGAGTCTTTCTATGATAACACGACCAACAAGGTATAATCTACAACACTTTATGATTTCTGACTTCATAGAAATTGCTTTTGTAATCATAATATTTCATTTTATTTCATTAGTTGCACTTTCATTGTCGAATCGCATCCTATGTGACTGGGCTTTAATAACCAGAAATCTTGGTCCACTAGTACACTCATACTTGTTACACTTTGTAAATTGTATACATTCACTGTCAATATAACTTCAATATTTTATAGAGAGTTGTTTTGGACGAAATTGTTGAGAATAAAGAAGAAATATTTCATCTTGATGGATCGTCTGTTCAACTTCGGGTCAGTGCTACTGTAGTTAATTGATTTTTGATTTATAGGACTGAAAAATATCGAGCTTGGTAGAGAAAACGTTCAGTCTAAAAGATAAATCAACCTTGGGTCATTTTGATGACTCATCCTTCCCAACGGATAGCATCATCGCTCCTGGATTGTAGTAGAAATGCGAGTTCCAGTTTTGGCTTTAGTGAAATGTCCTAACACTCAGTGAAATGCATATAGTTATCTTTTATTATAGGTTTTGTGCAAGATTGTTATTCTTATTACATAGTATTATGGCAGTTATGATAAGATAAGATAAGATAAGATAAGATAAGATTAAGATAAAGATAGGTTCACCACGTTCATAAGTTTTTCACCTCGATGAAACAGCTGTTTTATTACTGAAAGATTGATAAACTATGTCAACTTTTAAGCCAAAGCTTTCGTCAAGAGAAATGAGTAGTAACTAGGTTATAAAGAAATCGGTCCATGAATATCTACTTCATTAATTTCAAATATTTTCTTCAGGTTCCGGATGTTTTGACCCTGCGACATGCTCATCAAATGGTACGTCTTAACAAATTTAAAGTAGTATAGAGACTCTTTCTTCTGCACAAAGCGTACGTTGATACTTCCATGAGACCTTGCAATAGAGGGAGTGAGCACGCAAGGTTGTGATGAATTATGCATGGTTAGTGAGAACTTCATGTGAGATTATTAGTGGGCTCTGAGGAAACGAGAAAATTAAGAACTGTTTAGTAGAATGATGTAACTTATAAAAAACAGGGGCTTTAGGTATGGATGCAATCGCTATACACATTGTATAGGGCAATGGAAAGAAAGATTATCGTTGTTATATTTCCATTCAATTCAACTGTTTTAATCAGTTGTAATAAATGTACGATCTCGGTAAATTTTTTGTGCAATTTATGCTTTTTTAAATTTCAGAAAAATATCCAAAATACTTATGAAGAAGGCAAACTTAATCTGTTGAGGTATACTGATCCATGGTCTTAAAAATTGTGAAACTGATTGACGATAAAAATTTTTAAACCATAAAGTAACCTATTCTAATCAACTTGCAAAAAAAATGATAGAGTACGTCGATTAGTTTAAAACTTTTCTCGCTTACTTGGATCTGAATTTTTTAGTTTAAAGTTATTTTCTCTATTTGTTTTAGTTTGTCCTTTAGTTTTAACTGAATCTCTCGTTTAGTTGAATGAATCTAAATTTCCCCTACGGATTTAATCTGATCGTCTCCTTTGTTTGAATCTGAATTTTTCGTTTAGTCCAACCTGAAAATTAAGTTTAGTTTAATGTTAATTTCTCATTTAGTTTAATACAGTTGTCAACTTTGTCTCTTCATGAACTCAAGAATAAAATCAGCCAAGGTTTGCTCTTCATATGTATTTTCAGCGAATGTAGCATATATATACCAAGTACTATCTAATAATATTAAGCTGAAAATTATATTTCGGCTGTTGACAAAGATGACGACTCTGTCTTTATAATCATATGAAAATCTGTGTATAGTTAAAGTATTTGTCTTTTTTCTGAAGATGGTGTTCCAAATTTCGAGCAGTTTGCTTCAATGGTGAAACAGGAAGTGAAAACACATGCAACACATTTTGCTCAAGCTCAAAATTTAAGGTTGTTATATAGCTCAAAGCAACTAATGAGAAAATTTACCCTTCGTGCAGATGCCAGTAGAATTTACTTGTCTACATATCGTAGCGCAGGAACTATAGAGAAAGAGGATGAGGTGGATAATGCCTTTTAATTTTCTGTAAAAAAATTGCAGAAATTCAGTAAAGAATGATTTGATTCCGGAGTTAAAGAAATCTATCAATGATTTGATGAATGAATGTTCTGTGTTTTCGGATGAAACTGTTCACTCTCCAGTGGTAGCACTAGAAAAATTTGTAAGTAAATATTGCAGATATCTTGCTACTTGATATGGATGCATAAAAATCAATTCAATTCTATAGAGACTACAGTTTCACCGGATAGACAGTATCAAATATGTGACTGACAAAATGCTTAATTTGTTTGGGAATTAATTTAGTTCTTTTATTTTATTTTAACAACCTGACCTTGACCTACAGTATAAGAGTAAAGGAATCTACAACAGGGTATAAACCAACACACTGTATGCACTTTAACGTAAATCTTACAATGCTCAATCAGTTGTTTAAAAAATTTTTTCAGGATTTTGGTTTAGGACTTCTTCCAACGACTCCTTCCCCTGCGTTCACGACTCAAGGATCTGCTGTTGTAACTGGAGTGCCTGAGATCTCTTTGAACAAAACACCAAAAAATCAAGGTGAAAAAACCTAGAAAGATCACAATTATACTATAGTAACCAGGTCTTAAAATATCGGTCGGTCACGGACATTGTCCGACCCATTCGTTAAGTTATTGACGTAAAGAGAAAAGCACCGGATAATCTGTCCGACCAAAGCAAAATTGAGAATTTCTGTTTGTTCAACCCAAATGTATTGATGTCCGACGAAACTTTAACTCTATCTGACATACATTTCCTGTTTAATGTATAATTAATTTGAGTCGTCAGTTGTGCCATACAGTTTCCGATTTTCAATAAAAACTAATGTATCAAGTGCACAACTGCTCAACATTTACCGTCAGTACGATTTTAAAACAATTGATTTTCGTGGCAAAGTAAACATATGGCCATCGGACATAATTTGTAAAATGGTCCGACCCATTCTGAAACACACCGGACATTTTGACAGACGGCCTGCGGGCTGATATTCTAAGGCCTGTCATAACAAAACTTTCTTTTAGAAAATTAGTGGAACTATGCTAAGTGACGCTTTATTAAACGCTTCCCCTCCATTAAACGGTCTCCTGTATCATACTCTCAAAATATTTGCAATAAAGTAACGAAATGACATATCTCTCTATTGAGCGTTTCATAATTAAACGGCTACTCTCTATTAAACGGTTGCATCTTAAAGTTCCTAAATGTCTGTAATTGAATAACAATAACATATCTCTCTATTAAACGACCCCCTTCCATAAAACCAATTCTAAGAAGAGCTAAACACTACTATATCGCACTTTTGTTTCATGTTTGAGTTCAAAATATATCTAAACTAAAAGGAGAGTGCATGAGTGCTATATTTTTGTGCCGGGAGTGAACAAATTTCCTACACTACCAGTGGACATTGCCGCCAAAATGTGAGTGTGCACTTACTATCTTGTTTTTGCCTAAAATCAATACTCACTGAAGAACTTCAAGGAAACTGTATATAATTAGTTATAGACGGACTGGGTCCGGTTTTAACCAGAATCGCCTATTCCAGATTTAACTACTTTTTAACGATAAAATTATTGTTATAACGCTAGTTAAAAGTTTTATACAACCGGCCCCTGGACGGTAAATGAATAGAATACGAGAACATATAGCTAACTTTAACGCACTAACCGGAAAATCGCCTGCGTATCTTACTGCATTGTTTAATCCTTGTTCGAACGAAACATACAATTTGAGAAG
>JAOBYK010589111.1:0-11508 GCA_025434845.1 Phenganax subtilis | reverse complement strand
TACAAGATGGACATTATAAACCCACTTTAGTAGAATCCGAGATTGATAACGCCAATGCGAAGAAAGGCAAAAAACGCGAAGGTGATCATAACTTTGCTAGTCTGGATGACACTTCTACACTTTGTGGAGGAGATGTTGGATCCATGAAAAAACAAAAGCGAGGTAAATTTGGGAAGAATAACATTTGCGAAGAAAAGCAAGAAGATAAAGTTGTGGGAAAACGTATGAAAAAGAAAAAGAAAGTAAAACCTGTTGTCGAAGAGGGCAAAGAGAAAGAAGCAAAACAAGATACTGTTGATAACCTTCACAAAGAAAAAACGAAATCCTCAATGGTAGACGATAAAACGAAAGCGAAACACGAGGACGATTCACAGACTGTGTCAAGGGAATTAACCCAATGTATAAACATGACTACCGACTCTCTAGACAGATCATATTTAAGTACTCTTCCAAACGTTACTCAGAATGAACCGTCAGTTGGCGAAATCGTAATCGAAACTTCAAACAAAACTGAGAAAGAAAAGTAAATATACCGGACAGAATACCCTAACAAACATTGAAGTTCCACGAAAAAGTGATTCAGCTTCGGATAGTAACTCTCATAGATTAGTCGTTAGTGTTCCCTCACATACTGAGGCGAAGGAAGAGATAAATCTTACTCCTGACTCGATGCCCTTGTCTATGTTCGTGTGGCTCTCGCAGATGAAAGTGAAAGCAAACGCTGAACTCAAAAAAGAGAAGGTAAATTCGGGGAGTACATTTAATATGCGTTAAAATGCTGAATATGTATTATTAGACTTGCTACAAGTCGACTCCGTAGGGTCAATTAGCAGTATGATTGTAACACATTTTTTGCGAGGGAGGCGTGGAGGACTCGCTTCCAAGCTCCACTCGGGAGCCTGCCTCGTTCCCAGGCACTTGCTTATATACAAAAGGCATAAGTCCTCTCCTTATCAAAATAGGAAAAGGGATTGGACTTGTATTTGTGTTACAATCATACTGCTAATTGACCCTACGGAGTCGACTTGTAGTAAGTCTAAATATGTATATATTCGGTTTTTGTTGTCTCTGCAGGTGTACTTGTCCCCAAATATTTATTTTGATTCTGCCGGTAGATTAGGCATTTACCCTTGTTGGTTGGTTGTGTTTTTGTTTGTCTCTAACAAATATCTCACGAAGTAATGAAAAGATTTTGAGAAATTTTTGTTTATGTGGCCATGCTATATGTGAAGGACCAGCTTATGAAATTTTAGTAGAACTCATAAACTGAAGCTTTTATGGCCCGAGGCAGTGTATAGCATAGCATTATTGCGATCACACACACTTCAGTAACCTGGATTCCAGGAGTGCGGAAGTGTTTGATATCGGTAGAGAATGTGAAGTTTGTGCCGTTAAATGTCATTGCTTTCTTAGCGTGTACTCTAATAACAAAAAGATTATCACGAAGTTGTCGAAACAACATAGATTTTTTACTTATTTATTTGAGAATTTATTCCTGTAACAACTGTGTTTTTTGGCGGAAAGGTTTCGTTTCAAGAGCTTGGAGCAACCCTCCTTGCCAAACAATACATTCCTGTTGAAGTCGATTCGAGGAAGCAAAAAAGTATATTAGCTAACTATGCTTCATGTTCGTGATTTCAAGATTTTTTTAGTGTTTGCCTCTGTAAATTAATATCGTAGTTACTTTTCGTACAACCAAAGTGCGCCAGTATATTACGAGTTAGTCTCTTCAGCTCTGTATAATATTGTGGTGTCCCCAGCAGCCAATAAACTGAATGCACAGCTGGTATAGAAAAAAAAAGTAGTAACGTGTACAAGCAAATTTTCACTAAAACACGTTGATTACATTGTGGGCAATGCAAGGTAAACAAATACACGGTATTTGGTGTCAATGTGAAGATAACTAAAGTGACGATAAAGAAAAGAAGAACTTTCGCGAGACGATGATTTTGACGAATCACTACCATTCCCTGCTGCGATTCTGTTGCATTGAACTGATTTTTAAGGTCACTGTGCCTTTTGTAAAGCGTGTATAAGATACGTATATACATGTAAGTTATAATGATCGTCACTATCCAAGACCCACACACTACGACTGTTATCATCACTCTGACGTACTGATCAAAATTTTCTACGATGTTCGGAATAATTATCAACACCACAGTTGTGATGATCCAGTGAATGCCAAGAAAAATTTTGACTATTTCCATCTTGAGCGGATCGAGTGACCTGAATTTCAATGGTTTCACAATCAAGAAGTAGTTTCTTAGCGTTAAAGTAAATATACATGGATAGTACTTGGGTATTATTGTGGATAAGACTATGGCTTTCGCTTTGAACGAGATCTTGTTAAAATGTGTTTGTTGGTCAATTATGCTGACTATGCCGAAAATTGATGCAATTAAGTTCACGATGCAAAGATCAGCCAACAATAGGGAATTACAGGGACGAGTTTTACTCTTTCCTTGTCCTGGGTTCTTCCAAATCATCCAGAGAAGCAAGAAATTTGATGGTAGGGAGATGGCAAAAATTACTTGACTAAAAATACCGAGCAATTCAACGTTTTCGTCCGGCTCTACTGCTAAACGAATCCAGCCAATTTCAAAGAAATATGTTGCGTTTGTAAAGCTCTTGTTCATTCTCGTAGGTTTCTGGTTGAGCGTTGTACCCTCTTGCCTTTAAATCGATTTCAAATATATACAATATTGAAAAGTCATCCACGTTTTTGTGCCGAGACCGAAGACAATCTTCGAAGTCCCCACCCTGTTGAAAATGCAAAGGATGTACTTTTTTGTCATCATCTATATGATCCACTTTTAAATGTATCTGATGCCAACCAGGTACAGGCTACAAGGATTAACCATATTTGAACTAAAGACGTTCTCTGGTTTTGTCACTGATTTTGACGAGCTTTGGGCTGTCAGCTTACAGTCTTCCATGGGTGGATCTGTTGTACTCCACCCGTTGAAGACTGTAGACTAACAGTCGAAAGCTGGTGAAAAAATAAATATTATACCCAGAGAACGTCCAGTGGCGTGGTGGCCAGGGGAGCCAGGGTCCCCCCAGAGGTTGTCATATTAGGGGTGCCGAAAGGTAGCGCATTGATATTAACAAGTCATTTTATAAGTTCATAACATTGTAAGAGACATAGAGTAATTACAATATACATGGTTAATTGTTTGTCAATTCACTTGGATTACTGGATGATTTAATATAAGCTTCAAAAATGATGTTTTACTAGATTTAATGTGTAGTTTTCTTGCGTCAGAGGATAGTGGGGTGCAAAATTTGATTTGGCTTCCCCAGCGCAAATTGTGCCGACACGCCACTGAAAACGTCTGTACTTTCCTATATGATCCACTATTCACAATTTTGATAAATGACGCAATTCAGTGAACCCAAGTCGGATATTCGATTTTATAGCCTCGGGCTGATCAAACTTCAGCGTAGGCAACTTGCGATAAACAACTGTAAACTAGCAGTGGCGTAGCTAGAAGTCTTGCTTGTCATGCTGAGCATGACCTAAAGTTTTTCAAACTGTGATTTTTTTTATCATAGTTTTTTCTTTTTCATTAAATGCGTTTTACACGCAATGGCATTCCAGGTCATGCTCAACGCAGCTCAATCCCGCGCAAAATCGAAGCATTCGATTCGATCGAATCTTTTAACCTGCACTCAGGTTACTGCATATTTACCGAACCGCAGGTTAGTTTTACTGGCATTTCCTCTGAAGTCCAAAATAACCTCAGTGAATGCATTGGTTCTGTTATTCAGGGTCAAATTGATGCTGAAGTTAGGCAATGCCAGTTTTTAGCATTCAGGTTGATGATACAACTGACATTTCTGCCAAAGCCCAACCCTTTGCTATCATTCACTTGGACCGTGGTAGCCAAGTGGTTGAAAGGTTCCAGAAATTTCATCATAGCAGCACTGGTAGGAGTGCAACAGCATTAAGTGGTACGAAAAGTGTTTTGATTAGGTATGGGGATTGTTTAAAATCTAATTTGAGTATGCAGACTTATGATGGTGCTGCTGTAATGAGTGGTCATCTAAATGGCCTCCAATTCCTTACATGTCAGGATTATCCTTATGCCTTTTTCTTTCACTGTGCCGCTCACAGATTTAATCTAGTTTTAATGTTTTATGTCAGTCTACCCTAACTATTAAGGATATCAAGATTTTCTTTCTAACATTTCTGCATTTTGTACCTACAGTAAAGCTAATGCAGAATGAAAAGCACATCTAAATTTACATGGCATTGATATTCCAAACCCATATGAAACCAGGTGGTATTACAAATCTCATGCCATATCTGCAACTTTTAATTCTTATGATATTTTAGTTAAGGCTTGAACAAAGGTTTGTGAAAATCCTCAGGGCTGGACCAATGAGATAGTAAGATTGATGGTCTTCACTATCTCGAATATTTAAATGTTTTGTTTTCTTTTCGAACTTTATTAGAACATTTTCGAGAAATCTACCATTTTATGTTCAGTTCTTCAAAATAGTGTTATAGATATTGCTTGGGTGTTAAGACTAGTACCTGGCACCTTATGTAACCATACTTCTCAATAGACAGGGTGGGGAGGCTGGTGGGAGAAAGGGCTAAACGTCAACTGGGATAACGTGAGAAATTGAGCTATTTCATGTCCATGAATTGTCCCACATAATCACCCATTTCCAACCAAACTCCCCTTTTTGAGGTGTGAAGGCGAGTGTCAGGCACCTTACCCAGGCTGTTAGGCAGCTTCTGATTTTTGAGGCTGTCCGTGTCGGAATCACGCACGTTGATCATGTACGTGTATCGTGCATGGTTTTGCATATACTAAACAGTAGTCGTGTTTCCTAGGCATGCTGATGAGCCCTGACATGGGGCAAAACAGTAAATTTTTTACGTAGTTTTGACGAATTTCTATAAGTTCTCCTGTACAGATCTCAAGAAGTTAACTTTCATATACTCTGAATCACCCAAATTTGATGTGTAAATACTAATACATAGGTGATTAGACAAGAGTCTGAAAAGGCCGTTTCCGACGATCTAGTGCTTCTAAATTTTAAAACTTTCCCTCTCGGCGCCAACCATGGTGGCGCCTCGTGGCCTTGGTATAGCGTGGCAAGTCAATTCTAGCTAGCTACGCCACTGCAAACTGGATCCAAGTATAACAACAAAGGAGATTTTAAAAGGAAATTATACTTTACCATGATCATACTATATACGTGCTCGTACGTTTTTGTAAACAGTTTTGTAGATGAAATGAATCATGCACTGTAGTGTTTGTATACAAAAAACCAAATCTCAAAGACCTTTGTGTCGGAATAGTGTTCATACTTTAGTTGACTAGTATCTATAGAAATTCAAAACACTACTACAAAATACAATGTCATCGTATTTGAAAATTTTTCATAAAATCTGTACGCCTCAAATCGCAACGGTATACACGTCTTGGTGAACAGTTGTATTGGTCTACGCACATTGACAATAATTGATAACATATTGTGAAGTCAAAGTACATATTGTGATTTTTCATGAACTGTATCTGTCAATATTTATTGTTTTATGCCTTTCTTTTTTTTTATGAGGCACTGAAAACCTAGTGGTCGAAATCTTTTTAACAAATTAATCTTTTCGCCTCGACTTTGTTTAAAGAAAATAGATGATTTGATATCTTGTGTTTAAAAGACATTAATTATGTTTACCTTATCCTTTTCTGATTCTGTTGTCAGCTTTTTATTTCGGTTGTAGCTCTTCACGGCTGTGATTTTTTAAATCTACTTTAATATTTTTACTTCGAATGTAGTTTACTGATATGACAAGAATGTAACTGTCACTGCCAGTAGGTGTACACTTCTATGTAGCTAACTCTTATTATGCATGCTGAATTTCAATAGAAAGTTGTTAGACCGGCAAATGAAATGGTAATTGCTTACTTAGTGCGTCAGTAGCTTTAATTAAATGCATAATATTAGGTCAGAGTTTTCTTCGTAATATTTATAATAAAAGAAATGAGTGCCACTTTTATCAAGAAAAAGAAGGGTTGTGCATGACACAACGATCTTGCACAGTAAAAATGATAAACTTGGTTAACAAAGAATATACATGCATACGAAAGTGTTCATGATGAAGAGAGGAAAGGGTTAATTGTGATTTGAAGGAAATATTTCAAGGATATTTGCTTTCTTTCAGTAATCCGTCATTAGTTCCGCCTAAATGTAACCAACCACAAAGGCTAACTAAAAGCACTGACTAAAAGTAGCAGGCAAATCACAATGGCAACTATGAACCGACTGGCTATTAGTTCGAACTAGCAGTAACTGCATGACAGTAGTATCAACCAATTTGTAAGAAGGGTTTAACAAATATCGATGCGGACTGTAAGTGCCTTTTTGACGGAAATCCAAAAATGGTGGTAAATCGTAAAAACTATAAGCTGCAACGTGACGCTTTCTTCGACAGAGCGGTGTAAAAATTCTGTTAAGTGAAAGAAACCGCCATTTAGTAGCAATAGGAGATAGGTACTCTTCCAAAAAAATTTCTGAAGAGGGAGACGAAATATTATAGGCATTTAGTACCCTTTTCTTTACTAGGAAAGTGCAGTGCACCTTGATCCTTATGCACCATGTCCATTCCAAAGTTGTACAGCTACTGTGTTTTGCTGATGATCTTGAGCGAATGAAAAGCAAGGAAGATAAAATGTTGTCGCAGAACCTGAGGAACTGTACAATGCTCAGGGCAAGCACTGATTTCTTGTACTTATTTTATATTATTCAATTCGACTCTCTAAATTATTCTAGCGGCAATGGACCATTCCCATCATAGACCGAATTTTGATCTAGACAAAACGAAGTAAAGTAATCTACACAGCTATAAAAAACATATTAGATTTAGTAACTAGGAGTTACTATCGCAAGGAAAATGCTGCCGATCTGTCCAGCAACAATTATTGTACTTCCGCACAATGCAGCCTGTAGAATGCACAGCATAAGTATATAAAATTTGTGTGTAGATTTAATATGTGTTTCTTCGATTTCATAGCTTTCAACTCAGAATAAAATGAAAGATACATAAGCGTTAGCGAATTTTGCGCTTTATGAAAGCATGTGCGTTTCACGGTAATTGAGCATGTGCTTTTGACGGCGTGTTTGCCTTAGTTTATAAACTGATGAGATAGCACGCGCGCAAGCTTGGAAGAGAGTTTCATTACGACGTATACACATAACGCATTAATATCACTATGCAATATAGAATATAAACAGAACTATGGAAATGGAACTCTGTTGATGGAAATATTTATGCAAATGGTTTGTAACATGTTGCTGTGATGTAAATTAAATCAGTCTGTGGTGTTAAAATGGGCAAAAGTGAATTCCTTTGGTTGCTTGCTAACTGATACGATATAAATTTTTCAAACCACAGGAATGCCACACGGCAAACGGCAAGCCAGCAGCAGTATTGTAAGAGCTTTTATAAACAGTTTGTCTTCGTGTAATAAGACATTATTAAATGTTACCTTATTGGCATTGCTTTGTCGATTTCAGGAAACATGCGAGCGCAACACAAAATCACAAAATTATGCAATGAGCGTGAAAAGTTGACCGCTCTCCCTCATTCCGTAAACCCCCCCGGAAAATCTGGACAGACAGACAGAAACAAATCGAGATTTCGACAGTATATATAGGTCGTGCGGAAGATTGGGCGGGTGGACTCTGGAGACACGTGACGTCAAGAATAGTGTGCTGCCGCGCTGATGCGTGGCAGCAAAAATGCAATGTTTGGTCGCGAAAGGTGGGAAAATGCGGGAAAGATAGCCCTGCCAAGTTTGCAAATTTAGTATATAGAAAAAAAATACTAAATTTGCAAACTTCGCAGGGCTATTTTTTCCACATTTTGGAACCTTTCGCGAAAAATGTTTGCAGTTTTGCTACATCAAATATGCAGTATCTGCGTTGATGCATCTACTTCTTTTGGGCTAAATCGAAATTTGGTCTATAATGGGAATTGTCCATTCTTGACGATGTTTCGTGTTGACGAGTTAAGTTCGGTGTGACTGTGAAACTTGAATGGTGAAGAATACGTTAGTTGTTGCACTTTATCATTAGCTTTTATAAATATAGACTAATATGGTTTTCGACCTTTTATATGGCAATTTCTTGGTGTTCTTCTTTTGGCGTGGAAATGTGTCTGGTGTTTCCCTTTAACAACAGGACCAGATACTGTAATGAATTAAAATAGTCCTTAATTAATAGTGGCGCTTCGTATACTTATACTTCAGCTTATATTGTAGCTGTCAGTTGCACTATGCCAGAATACCAGCAACTTGTGAGTTAATCCCTTTATTTCTGTATAATATTGTAGTTATCCTAGCAGTCATTGAACTGAATGCACAATTGGTACAAATAGAAATAATTGTTTCATACAAGCAAAGTTTCACTATAACACGTTGATTACGTTGAGGACAATGAAAGATAAACATGTACGCTGTACTTGGTATCAATGAGAAGAGAACTGAAGTGACGATGATGAAAAGAAGAACATTGGCCAGAAGATAGTTTTTATGCCAAGCATTGGCAACTGATTTTTAAGATCAAAATGTCATTTGTAAAGCGAGTGTAAGATACGTATGCACATGTAAGTTATATTGATTGGGGCCGCCCAAGATCCATATACGACATTTATTAGGAATACTTTGAGTTATTGATTAAAATCTTCCACGATGTTAGGAATAATTATATAAACCATATTTGTGAAACTCCAATGAATGCCAAGGAAGGCTTGACTATTGTTATCTTGTGTGGATCAATTGACTGGAACTTCAAAGGTTTTACAATCGGGGAATATTGTGCTAACGTTTCCCTTAATATACGTGGATAGTACTTGGATATAGTTGCGCTGACCTTGACCATGCAATGATTATCCGACGACAGAAAATTAGGGCAAAAATGTTTACTTTCATTTTGTCCTGGAAGAGAAGCAAGAGATTTGGTGGTGGGCATTTTGCAAGAAGTATCTCTGTAAGAACCAGGAATAGGCGAAGACTTTCTTCTGGCTTCACTAGTAATTGATATACCAACCAATATTGAAAACGTTTTGGTGATTTCTCTTGTGTTCGGAGTGAAAAAACGTTTTCGTAATTAGGAGTATGGGCTTGTTGAATCAGATCTGTAATAACCATTACTCTTTCGCTTGTTCCACTCGAAGTTTTCGAAATCAAATTAAAGACCCGTACTCAAAGGCTGTCGTTATCCGGCATCAAGTTTGAAAAAGGTCCCATTTCATTGTAGAAAGTCATGAAGTTGATATTCCCAAATTATTGCAGAGGACTTAATTAAGCTCAAAGTATCCTAGACAAATAACAAGTGTAGGATAGCATATATTACCATGCATGAACATTTTACGTGATTGCAAACGTTAAGTGAGTGTAATGTGTTGCAATTTCCAATTAATTTCCTCAGGTTGTAAGTATACGGGCCATCTTGCTTATTGATATTTTCATATTCTGTGATACGTAACAAATGCAATGGCAAAGTTGAAATGTATGTGTCAAGTCTGACTGACGTGGTTGGAAAATTTAGAATAGAAGTTACAACTTGATATAGTTTAACCAAAAGTAAATATTGGCAAAATACAAGACCCCTGGGGCAGGTTGTTCGGAAGTTGAATAGCGCTATCCATTGGGTAATGTTTCTTCAACGGTCATAAAATTGGACAAAAAATGCCGAAACTTCCATTTTGGTCAACGATGTAAATTTTAGAGACTTTAATCTATCGATATCAGATGTAATTTTAAGTTGTAACAATCAATGGAAAATTTTAGGTAGGCTAAAAAAATCATTGTTCAGTGGATTGCGCTATCCACCTTAATTCGGACTCTTGGCCCCTGATGCTAAATTACTACAGACGTCCATACATGTGCTGATTAACGTGTCAAGTTGAAATAATTTACGTGCGAACTGAACCTCAATCTCTTTTATCTTAAAAGAAAGTTGTGATAATCTATCTCCGCTGATAATCTGTCTCTCCATGCGGTGTTTTTAGCTCCGTCACTGTACGCTGAAGTATAGCGTGCGTAAACGTCTTTAAAATTCTTTCCTACCGGAACATAAAAAGCTAATTGCTCTGTTACTTATGTATTTGCGAAACTCCAACGTATCGCTAAAATGAAATT
Organism: Phenganax subtilis; assembly: GCA_025434845.1. NCBI lineage: Eukaryota > Metazoa > Cnidaria > Anthozoa > Malacalcyonacea > Clavulariidae > Phenganax > Phenganax subtilis. The sequence continues at coordinate 1,345 of JAOBYK010589111.1, read as the reverse complement.
GAGGTTTACAAACTATAGAAAATGAGTTTTTGAGACATGGCTTCATTATATAAGCAATTCATTAATCGATTCATTATGCACTGTATATACAGATTGGTAGTCGCATTTTTGATGAAAGAGGAAAACATCTGCCTTTGAAAAACTTTTTCCAATGTCGAAACTCAAACATCCGTCAATTCATTTGACTCATATCGTTAATTACAAACTTACACAGGGACGGTTTGCTCATCTTTCTTACATTTCTCCTCACGGCCGTCCTTAGGATATTTTACACGGGGGGTGTTAGATCATCTAAGCCGACTGACCGACGGACTTGTACCGACTGAACTCTGGATGAAACCTTGTCAATTTTCCGTTGGATCGATCTATTTAGTAATTAATGAGCAACGCCTGTTGATGTCGCACTCTCAATGCAGAATAGAAACAGGATGACATAGTGACTGGAATATTTTACCAACTGCGAGTAATTTTTGGTTTGCCAGTCGTCAAAAATATTTTGTCTGCCGACTAAAATAGAAATGCTACCGACTGAACCTCAGAATAAAATTTCTGGGGGGCTGTGACACCCCCCCTCCAACCCCCCGTAGCTCCGGACCTTTCTCTCCTGTATGTGACTATTCTATTGCCATTTCCAAGTCGACTTGTTATGTATTTATCATACGCCAATGCGTGGCAACAAAATGAAATCAAATACACGGACATGGGCTCAATAAAGTGGTTCATTTCGCTCCAAAAATCTCGTACACTTTGCAAAAACGTCCGGACTGCGAAAAGTCCTAAACAGTCAAAAACATCCAGGAATATCCTTGAAAGTTCCAAAAAGTCCGGGACAATCCGAAAAATATCACCAAGTCCGAAAGTCCGGTATATATCGTGTGGAGTAAAATGCCCCTCGGTTTGAGACCAAATCATCTTTCATTGAAGTATTGGCCTTCGAATAAAGCGGGACTTTTCCATCCTGTTTATGCGCACATGTTCGCATAGATAATCATTATGTAATTATAATCTCGATTCCCAGACTCAGCGTCTCAGCGTTTATATGTTTTATTTTAGTACATGCCGTTGATCTCTGAAAATTACAATCGGCCTCCCAAACATCTGCAGAAAGCACTTGAGATAGCAATTATCTTTGCCAATGTTGTTTAGAAGGCACAGACCCCTTGTAATCCATAATCGCTTGGTCTGTCGCATGCGCTTATCTCAACTCTCGTAAATATCACAAACTGATGCTTCCACGCAGGTGTATACATACATGGACATTTACAACTAGATAAGATAAGATAAAACTTTATTTAAACACGCATTCTTCTTCAGCATAAGCTGTTTTCCAAGAAGGGCGTGCAAA
>JAOBYK010589000.1:0-11513 GCA_025434845.1 Phenganax subtilis | reverse complement strand
AACAAAAGACGGAAACAAATTGTCATACTTAATCGTAATCTAGCCAATAGTAGCTTGACGTTATTCATGTAAATAGACATATTACCTTTTTGTATAAGGCTATGTGCACACGATAACGTTTTTGAGCGTTGTCATGTGTGTTTTCACGCGCAAACAGATGCAAATACTAAAAATTTAGGACAGGGGCGGCAGCTAATTTAATATATTGAAAATATTTTCCGTTGGAAAGTGTTAACTAAGCGTTAATACGATAAACGAGACACAAACGTTTTTGGAAACGCTTGAAAACGGCGCTCGTGTGCACGTAGCCTAAGTCTTTACTCAGTAGTTGTTGTGTATTCGTCTTGTCAGTAGTTGGTGAGCCCAACACTTGGTTGCACTAAAGGCAGAAAATATCAATATTTAACATAATCATGTCATTTAAAGAAAAATTGTTCTATACCCTGACGTAAAAAACTAGTAACACCAGTTTATAGGCCCTTAAAAGTTAAAAAAATGACGTGAACAAGAATGTTTTTATGGTCAAAAAAAAGAGAGACAAATTGCAATTTTCGTTGTTACGTCATTCCAGCAACGTTAGCAGCCTATAGAAATAGCCATATAGTTTTTACGTGGAAAGATATACCACAACTTTTCTTATAATAACTGAAGTCATAAATGTCTATAATTCCGGACATTAATATAAATACTGCCACCTTGGACAGAATAATACAGGAAAAATTTAACAACTCTCTAAAATTTGGACACTACTTACATGTACAGTCAGGCCAAACTGTTGGCTCAGGCGGGAATGGTGGCCAAATTCGCCATTTTTCCTCGAAACAGTAATACAACATTTTTGGTTTGGAAGTAAAGTCATAACCATCCTTACAAAATATTATGCACGACTGAACAGATTGTGTCATCACATTACTTGTACATGTTATTGCACCATTTTTAGGCGGCGATGGTACTTTACACAATGGTTCTAAAACATCAAGTACTTCATATTGCTCAAAGCTAACAAAAAAATTCTTAGAGTAGCAATTATTCAAGCTAACAATGACAACTAGTCGTTCTATGTACGGTTTTATGATGAAAAACGCTTAAATCTCTCGGAAACCATTATTTTCGACCCACTTAAAAAAGGGGTGATTAGCACAACAGAGAGAACTACAAAGAGACAATGACCAGGTGGGGCTTCGGTGGCACAGTCGCTAGGATATGCGCCTTTCATCTCTGAGGTTGCGGGTTCGATTCTCAGCTTGGACTTAACTTTCTCAAGTGAAAAGAGCTTGTCAACTACTCTGCCGAATATCGCAGGTTTTCTCCGGGTACTTCGGTCTCCTTCTACAGGGAAAGTTGACAGGATGGGCTAGGATAACCAGATTAGGAAAGTAAAATTGATTGTTGTAAAAGGTAATATACATTCATATACATAAAGTTGAATTAGAAAACCATTGTAAATAGTTACGTAATTCAGCTTATACGCGGCAAAGTAACTATGTATATACAGGGTGTCTAAAAAAAACGTAATCCAACAATAGCACGCTATTGTGCTAAAATTACTGGGTGAACGGGTGCAATTTTTGATATTTAGAAAGATCAGGCTTTTAGCTGTCGAATTGGTGTTTTTCACAACACATGGAGTAAAAATGAGCAAGTACGAGCGCGATGAAAAAGCTTGGTGAAAATTGCATTTGTTCACCCCTGCGCCTTATTTTTGAGCTACTAAATAAAAGAAAACGCAATTAATCAACGACATGTCAAAAATTGGCTTTATTTATTCTGCAATACGTGCGGGAAAACTGCTTATGCATAGTTAATTAGACGCTACCTAGGTCCCTAAGAGACATCATTTTCAATGGTTGAAAGAATGCAATTTCGAACAAGCTTTCTCATCGCGCTCGTATTTGCTCATTTTTACCCCATATGTTATGAAAAACACGTCATTCAACAGCTAAAGCCTGAGCTGTCTAAATATTAAAAAAATACACTTGTTTACCGAGTAATTTATGCACAATAGCGTGCCAAAGTTGGATTACGTTTTTTTTAGACACCCTGTATATAAGCCATAAGCCAATAAGCCATAAGTGGCTACCCTACAGCGTAAATGAAAAACTTATCTACGATTTGCACGAACTTTTGTGAGTAACTTATTTCAGATAACGCTTATCCTCTGATTCATTGAGGTACTTTGCTTACTTTTAAGAATAATGTCAAACTGGCAAGAGGTATTTCGGTTTCCAAATTGATCTGTTGCTGTATAAGAAATCTATATAAAAAAAGGGAAAAAAATAGCTGCAGTGGATAATAAAAAGTAACATAAAGTTTTTTAAAGGAAAGTAGTCTGCTTTACGTACGAAGAAGAAGCTCACAGGTGTAGAGTTTAACGAACTGTAGAAGAAAGCGCAGGAACAAAGTAGTTTTTTATTCAAATAATGGGGACAAAATCAGAGACAGTCGCCAACTTGAAACGAAAGTTCAAGGTTTTCCCGATTTTCCGAATCCAGCAGGCGACTGCAGCCAGGATTTTCTCAGCCTGTTGCTCAGTAAAAAATGTTAGAGAGTTTGGGAACCTGACGGCAGAAGACGATGGTAACGTATTAATGAAATAATTTTGCCTAATTATTCACCATTAACATAAATAAATAAAGAGCACACGTTGTGAATAAGTTGCCGTTTTCCAGTCAACGTCCTTTGAGGTAAATCGCCGTTGTGCCGAAAACGTGAATCACTGCTCGCTCCAGGCCCTTGCGCAGTCATAGACGTTGGCGTTCGTTTTCTGACGTCGGGTTTTCAAACTCTCTATTGTCGCGGACGTCAGTCGATGACAGGTTGCAGTATGTTTGGTAGAGTGGCAGCTAGGCACTGAGCTGTATATTAACTGAAGAAAGGGTAAGTCAGCAAAGTGGCGAGTTTATGGAACAAGAACTGAAAACCACAATAAATTTACTGTAGCATGCATGGAAAGATTGTGATTAAAATACTATTGTTTTTCACAAACACAGTCCAAACTCCTGCCTTACTTTAACTTTTAAATGCGGAAAGCAGAGCTCATGAAATTTTTAAATTTTATTAAACATGTGCACTTTGGGAATATAGTCTTAGAGGACAAACAAGTATCGAATTTCGTTTTTTAAAACATGGATACAACTTTGTGATGTTTATCCTTGTATGTATATTGTTAATATATTTCTTTGTAATATGTCCATGCATATGTTGCTGAAGTTTATATATTTCATGTATCTCACGGTTTTTACAATGCCCTACTGTAAGAACTGAAGCAAAATTTGGTGGAAAGCCATATCGATGTATATTTTTGTCAAATTTAGGTTGTTTTAAACACCCATTTACTTGTAAGTCCTTGTTTTGCATACAATCAGCGTATAGAGTGATTTGCAATACATTCGCTTTATTATATTCATCATGTTTTTGGTGTTCAAAGAAATTTTACTAGCAAACATTTTAGTTTTGAAAACATCAGCTTTGGCATGGAAAGTTTTATTTACAAACGAAGCAATCCCCGAAATTGCATTAGACCATGCTTCATTTATTCCTAATAAAGATAATAACAGTAGAAAAATACAGTCAATTGTCATTATACTATGACAAAAACGACCTATGCTTGCGCCAACAAAGTTTATCTATCGGTCCTCAGTGATTTAGATCGGGGCCCTCCGTCCAGGTAATCTATAGCTCATTGAAGCCAGTCTTTCGAACCATGAAATACGGCGATTTTCAGCGACATGGTTGAGTCTGACTTGACCAGAGGATGTATGTTTTTGGTTTTATCTGCCTCAGAACTTTTATAACATCACACTGATAAATCAATAACTATTGAGAAGTTCAGTGTTTCTGTTTTCTGCCAAATGAAGTATGTAGTAAAGAGACATAGCCAAGCAATTCTATCAAATGGTGATCTTTAAAAATAACTTTATAGTTTTACCTGATGTATTCCTTCCCTGAAATATCCGCCATTCACTCTTCCGCTTACTACAACATTTGGTTTGACACCAGAATTATCTTTAAAACTAGGCTCATTCCAAAAAATTTGCATTAGTCCGGGTGGAAGACCTTCTGTTTCCTCAAACGTTTTCTCGATTCTTTGAGGACACGAGGTATAGTAAGGAGACTCAACATCTGAAGTAGAAAACACAAAATTACAAAAGATACAAATCACAAAAAATTTACTGCGCATAACTGTGGTCAAAGTTGTTAGCTGTTGATGCATCGGATATTTCTCTTGGAAGGGCTACCTAGAGTTCTTGGCAAATCACTATACCGTTGCAACCAATAACTTCTACAACATTTTACTGGAACCTCCAAGGCAGAAGTATTAGCGAAACAAAGAGAATGTTATGTTGAGTAAGATTTCGGTTCCATACACACAGAATATCATGAATCAACCGCATCTTTCCTGTTTGAGCTGTTTTTAAAGGTTTGTTTCGTTCAAGTTTTTTAACTTTCAATACTCTATCCTTGGAACAAACCAGCGACAGGCTTGGAGTAACAAGTAAAACAGCACTGACAACTGACAGAACAATTTGTACATAAGTTACTCAACGGAAGTAGTTTTGTGAGTGCCAACTTTAAAGTTTAAATTGCTCGACTTGAGCTACGGAGAAGAGTTTTCGTAATGCTACGATGTCTCCAATACAGATAAAGCGGAGTTTAAACAATTTCTGTATAATATGTAAAACTTTGTTACCTGAACAGTTGGTAATTGTTAGTGGTTCCAAAGTAAACTACGGCGTAGAACCAAAAGTTCTGCTCTGGACTCCAGTACAGAAGCAAGTTGGGCTTAAATAAAAGATAAGACCTTGAATAGATTGTCTGTGAAATATTTCGGTCTGAATGTATATAATGAAGGAGAAACGATTCATCAAAGTTTGCGATTTTCGCTAATTTCGCCGCCATGTTGCCTTTTGTCTGGCAGACGCATAAGCGGTCAACGCGCTAAATATGTGACGTCATTGCGTGCTTCGAAGAAAGATCGTAGTTTGCGGTATATTGAAATTTCCATGTTGCCACGCGTTATAAAATTGTGTTAAAAAAATTGTTTTTTGTAAAATGTCACATTCACCTGTTCTTTGTATACCAATGGTAGTCCCAAGGCTAATGGCACAAATATAAGTTATCTCAGACATTGTCAACAAATTGTATAAATCACGCCGTCTTCAGAGTGGGATTCGACACTCAAAATTCGTCTGGGTTCAAATTGATAGCCCAAAACGTCACCGTTTTACAAAATATGGGTATCCATATCATTTACACTCTTACTTGAAAAAGTGGAGTCACTTGAATTTAAAACTTTGCACCTAGACGAACTTAAATTGTCGACATTCATGAAGCAGTACGTGTTTGTCTTTATAAAAATATAACCTCAACATACTCCGAAGCACGCAATGACGTCACAGATTCAGCGCTGACCGCTTATGCACCTGCCCGACAAAAGGCAATATGGCGGCGAAATTAGCGAAAATCGCAAACTTTGATAAAGCATTTCTCCTTTATTATTTACATTCAGACCGAAATAGTTCACAGACAATCTGTTCAAGGTCTTATCTTTTATTTAAGCCCAACTTGCTTTTGGACTGGTGCCTTTATGACCTTCAGGGAGAGTCAACACGCTATTCCAACAGGAATAGCTGCAACGGGCTGGTTTTGCTACATTTGTCTTCTTTCAATGCAACATAGGGTTCTTTGCTTGCGGTTCACTGCACTTTTCAAATAGCCTTTTCTCATCAAGTCTTCGTTGTTCGTGTAAAAAAAAATGACTTTAACTTTATAATTTTATTGTGTTGTTACTGCATGTGTTATTTAAACAATAGCTTGCTTTTGTTGAATGAATTATTTAGCTGTTACCAGGAACTACCAAACACAATTGGTCTGTTTAGCATGAGGCATGTGCACGAAGTAACTTGATTATCTGTATGAGTTATAGTAGGTGAACGTCGTAAAGATAATCGAACGAATGTTATCTAGTTTCATTGCATGAGCTAACCTCATTCAACTGATATCATTTTATATCAACATTACGTACAACCATTTTATATTTATTGAAGATGGACTCTAAACTGAAAGTACTAAAACTAACAATATCACATGTGCATAGCAAATATGTCTCATCTGTCTTAGTTCAGTTTAATCGTAAATGTTGTTACCGTATCGTTCCGCTCATGCAGTAGCTGTCCCTGACAGGATGTCGAGATCGTTCTGTTCAAGCATATCCCTGCAAGGATCATTCTGTTCAGGCAGTCCCCCAACGTCCGACTTCACGAAAAACCATATTTATCGATCAAATTTTTCATCAGCAAACTTACGGTTTGTAAGTCGAGACAGCTTTCTGATAGTTGAAATTTTTTGAATAAAGTATTTTCCATTTCTACATGGCGTGACTTTATTCCCTGTGCGACCTGTTCCTTCGCACAGTGCTGGCTCAAATTTTTTGAACCATTCTTTTAAACAAGATTCTTGCAATTTTGCATGGTGAAAACAACAAATCAATATTTATTTGAGGATGCACCACGTACATTAATTATTCGAAAGCTTTTACTCCGTTAACCAAAACTTTCATCAGTGCAACTAACTTGAAAGATTTATTCGTCTTTTCTATATCACAATTTTCGTGATATGTTTGCTCGGCTGTTCTTAATCGATTTAATTAGGCGCACGTGCAAGACAAGGTTGTAGCTAGAGAACATTGAATAGAAAACGCCACGTACTATATGGTAGCTATGTTTCTTGATCTATAGTTCTATGTTTCAATATTTCAAAAGATTCTCGTATTTTACGAGAAAACTTTATCATGCGCTAAAATCGTTATTTCATTCCATTTCATGCCATGATCGTAAGTCCATGCGAGTTGAGCTACTGCGAGCTCATCGACTTTAGCTTTCTCGCAATTCGTCTTATTTCAGACGTATTGAGAGATTTCTACCGGTCTCTCAAATGTAAGCCAAACCACATTCGCATGGAATACGATACACACCAGGTTTTTTGAAATATATCTACATTTTCCTTGTGAATGTAAAGAGAGCGATACAATTTGTTGTTACTTGAATGGTAACCCTAACCCTAACCCTAACCCTAAAACCCTCGCGATTTTAGAAGAAGCTAGAGTCATATAAGGCAAACAAACAGAAGAATGATGTTCAATATCTTGTCTCTGTTTTTACTGTTGGTTATTCATACCATGATCTACGAACGGACAAGGGCAACCAGTCATTATTATGACATTAATTTTTTTAAATGTTCTAATTCAGAATCTAAGATGTTCGACTCACAAATTGTTTTTGCACAGTTAATTAATATCATGCGTACCGATATCTTTATGCTAGGATGGCAAAAAGAATTATGGTTCAAGCGTTTGTCAGCGTGTGTTGGTGTCCTGTAAACCTTATGACGCATAGACCTGTCTTCATTAATATTAAATATAATATCCGAGAAAGATAAGGAGTTATCTGTGTGTAACTCAAATGTAAACTTAATTGAACGATGCATAGTATTGATGTGATGTAAAAAGTCCTTATTGATATGTTACACAAATGAGCAAAGCAACCAATGGTACTGCAACTGCCCATGCTGTGCAAGTCCTTCTTGTTGATTATAGGAAAGCATTGGATCTTATTGGTCACTTAATCCTGTTCACAAAAATTTGTCAACTGCACATTCCAACTTACATAAAAAATTGGCTTATCAGCTTTTCACATGATCGGAAACAACGCGTAAAACGTGGATGCAGTTAAAGAATGCACCCCCTATGCCCTTTGGAATCAAATACTTAAATCATTGCTAAAGTGGATCCTAATGCAAGCGCATATTTTTTAAATGCCATTCAAAATACGTGTTTCTGTTTTATGTCGTCAAAAAAACTGTAGCATAACTTCTTCAACTGATATTTCTCATCTTTTTTAGTTTTCTAACTTAAACTTATATGAAGGATGTATAGTGATGATGTGATGTAATAATTTATTTACATCTTCTAAAGTAGCTGCTGCGACCAGCTCCTTGTTGTATTGTCTACTTATTATAAACAAAAATGCGGGTTTTAGGCAAGCTGTGGCTAGAGCCTTCTTCTCAAATTCCTCCATGAATAAACTAGCCATGACTGGTGACAAAGGACTACCCATTGGAGCGCCATATATCGGCTCATAGTATTTCTCCCGCCACTTAAAACAAGTTGCCCTTAAGCATAGTTTCAGTAGTTCGTATATACTCTCAGGAGAAAGAGTAGGCCTTTTAGAAAGAATAATGACAGAAAGTAATCTATCTTTTACTATGCTACAAGCTTCTTCTTTTGGTACACTAGTAAATAAACTAACTACACCAACGCAAACGAGAATTTCACGTTCATCTATTTTAACATTTTGCATTTTTGTTACAAACTCTTTAGAATTAACTACATGATGTTCCAATACATCAATATCAGATTTTAAGATATTAGCAAGATATTTAGTAAGGTTATAAGATGGTGAACCTTGTGATGCAACTATAGGTCTAGGTCATACATCCGCTTTATGTATTTTTGATAAACCATAAAATTAAGGACACACACTGCTTGATGGTCTCAAATAATCATAACGTTTTTGAGATAGAATACATGTACCTGGTTTTCTAACTTTACATAGTTTTGAACTTATATTACGCTCAATATTAGCTGTAGGGTTTCGTTTTAGGTTTTATATGTTGGAGTCTCAAGAAGAGCATAGACTTTGCTATCATATTCTACTCGATTTAGTAAAAACAGTTACGTTACCTCTATAAGCCTCTAAAATATGTAAAGACTTAACTGTCATTAAGTTCTTCAACGCATACTTCTGTTCTTTGGATAGATTAGACTTGGGTAAAGTTGTATGTTGTAACACATCAGTGACTTGCACACGGATGTTAGATGCAATATCATATCTGAGATTGTTCAACTTAGGTTCCAAGTTTTGAACGATTTTCTCTTTAGGGAAACTACGTGGCACAACAACGAAATTATACCCAAAGGCAAGACCCTTTCTTCCACCTGGATTTTGGTTTAGATATGTAGACAATACAAAAAGTAACTGGCTGCATGGTTCAAAAATCTAAATAAATTTCAACATCACATGAATAGTACGCATCCTTCAATTAAGTTTACATTAGAATTATAGAAAGATAACTCCATATCTTTCTTGCATAATTTATTTAATAGTTATGAAAACAGGCCTCTGGGTCATAAAGTTTACAAGTAACCAACACACATAGACAGATACCTGAACTATAATTCTCTTTACCATCCTAGCGTAAAAAGATCGACATGCAAGACACTAATTAACCGTGCAAAAACAATTTGTGATTCGAACAGCTTAGATTCTGAACTAGAACAGTTAAGAAATGTCATAATAGTGAATGGCTGCCCTTGGCGGTTCGTTGATCACGCTATAACCAACAGCAAAAACAGAGACAAAATATTGAACATCAGTCTTCTGTTTGTTTGCCTTATATGGGTCCAGCTTCATATAAAATCGCTAGGGTTTTAGAAGAAGTTGGAATAAAAGTTTACCATTCAAAAAACAACAAATTGTTCCTCCCTTTTTACACTCACAAGGATAGTGTAGATGAACATCAGAAACCTGGGGTGTTTCGCATTCAATGCCAATGTGATTTGGTTCACATTGGAGAGACAGGTAGAAATCTCTCAACACGTCTTAAAGAACATAAGACGAATTACGAGAAGGCTACAGTCGATAAGTCCGCCGTGCATAAACTTACAATCATCCTATAAATAAGAATGAAGGAATCGTTTTAGCGAATGACAAATATAAGTTTCTCGTAATATAGGAGAGTCCTTTGAAATATTCCAATTAACATAAAACAATAGATCAAGAGAAAAAGTCACTAAATAGTACGTGGCCTGCTCTCTTCAATGTTCTCTACTTACATCCTTGTCCTGCACGCGCGCTTTAATTAAAACAATTCAAAAGGGCGAGCAAACATCTTATGAAAAATTTTGATACAAAGAGGACAAATAAATCTTTCACGTTAGTTGCAGTGATGAAGGTCCGTGTTAACGGACCAAAAGCTTTGCGTTAATAAAAATACGTGGTGTATCCTCAAATTAATATTCATGTGTTGTTCTCGTCATGCAAGACTACAAGAATATTATTACAATCTCTATCGAGAGTAAGCGATTTGACCAGCGTTCCAATCAGCGATATTGTCCCTAAAGATTTGCACATTTTTAATTGTTTCCATGCGAAACATGCAGCTAAAATCTTGACGAAAGCCGAGTTGACACTGTTGCGGGAAAGAATTGTCTGAACGTGCGAACAATTGCACAAAGTGGATAACGACATCGCCACTCTTACAGAAGAACTATTGTTAGAATCAAAACAAGAGCATTTTGATGTTGCTAAGAGAGTGATATCAATGCCTCCTTTATGCAAACCTTCAGCAAAGCACGCTTCACATAGATCGCCAAGTTCAACAGATTGACGTCCAGAAGAAACCAAGAAGATCGAAGAGAAAAAGATTTGGCCAATCACTGCACACTAAGACACACTGTTGTCAATCACAGTAAGCGAAGACTTATTGCAGTGGAAGAAGATGTCTCGCCTTTTGGTTTAAATTTCGCCGTTGTCCCACGTAGTTTCTCTAACGAGGAAATAGTTCAACACCTGTAGCCTAAGATGAACTATCTCAGAAATGATATTGCATCTACCATCCGCGGGCAAGTCACTGATGTTCTACAATGTACAACTTTACCCAAGTCCAATCTATCTAATGAACTGAGGAATGCGATGAAGAACTTAAAGGAAGATAAGTCTACACATATTTTAAGGCTGATAGAGGTAACGCAACCATTTTTACTAAATCGTGTAGAATATGATAGCAAAATGCGTGCTCGTCTTGAAACTCTAACATGTAAACAGCTAAAACAGGACCATGCAGCGAATATTGAGCGTAAAATATGTTCAAAACAATCTGAACTTAGAAAAGCAGATAAGAAAGCGCCTTATTACACCGACTGGCTAAAATGTGTGCAGTGGATGCAATATCATGGTTAGTGCCCACCGTATAGTAGACAATATGCATGATTTACTACAGTTTGATGTAGGGAAAATGAAACAGATCCATCAGCACGGCTCGAAAGACCATAATAAAATGATTAGAAAAATTGTAAAATTTAATGACAAAAACTTGGATGAAGTATTGCCGTGTGAAGCATGCAAATTTTATGTACCTTGTTTATAACATGCGGATAGCGTTACCTTTTGGGTATCAAAAGTGGTAGTAGCAATTGCCGCCGGTAAAACAAAAGTAAATAAAGTTGGCACACTTTGTAAGCATCTATCACCCAAATTCACAACAATTTAGAAATGTACGTCGTAAATTTACGAAATACCCGATATTATTCCCAGCTGTTCCGATACATTCTCGTATAGATCAAAGTTCAACTACCTTACTTGTATTAAAATTCGCGTAGTACTAGAATTCGCGCGGCGCTGGGTGCGCGAATTTTAGTACTGCGCGAAATATAATCCGCGCGAAAAGGTTCTGGT
>JAOBYK010588889.1:0-11513 GCA_025434845.1 Phenganax subtilis | reverse complement strand
TTGCCCCCCATTAGCTGCTTCAATTTGTCCCCAAATTTCGCCCAAGATGCCCCCTCTATTCTTTTATAATCTCTATGCTCACAATGGCGTAGGCGTAGCCTTTTTAGAAACGGTCTATTTAGCTTATTATTCATTGGTCATCCTTTTAGTGACTCTTACATGAAGTAGAGGTAGTATGAGGAAGTCACCAAAAATTTGTATGGGCAAGTTCGTCAAAATCAAAAAATTTTTATATAATGTTCATTTGTAAAATGTATCCTTGACTTTTAATGCTGAATTTGTTAGCTACTAAACTGCATTACTTTGTTGTTGTTGCAGAAATATCAATGTACTTAATACTCGCATAACACAATAATAAAGTTGACAGCTGACACTTTATCCTGTAGTCCTGACAGGTTTTATTGTGACAATCAACTATAATGGCAAATATGAGAAGTTTTTTACTATTTGTTAGACTTTCATGGCTTGCAGTAGCAACTGTTGCTGAATTTCCACCAAACTTTGTGCATGACCCATTATCAAATTTCCCTGATGGACATTTGAAGCACTTCGGCTATCACAGACCACCAAATGGCCCAGTAGCCGAGGAAAGAGGCTTTTTGCATCCGAAAACCTTTTGGGAGAAATATGTAAGCATTCATAAGCCGATGATATATCGACAAGCAATGGCCGACTCCCCTGCTCTTGTCAAATGGACAGATGAATATTTGGTATCTGTTTATGGAGATTTGGACGTATTGCTGGAAGTAAAGCGAGAGAACAGATCGACAAGTCCTCAAAGAACTAATATAAAGTCTTTTATTGAGAGGTATACTAAAGAAGATATTTATGCAGTGACACTTTTGCCTGATCCAATGAGGGCTGAAGTCCAGGTAAATACACACTTTGATGAAGAGATAGTATATTCTAAATTATTCTAAATTATTCTAAATATTCTAAATTATTCTAAATTATTCTAAATATTCTAAATTATTCTAAATTATTCTAAATATTCTAAATTATTCTAAATTATTCTAAATATTCTACATTATTCTAAATTATTCTAAATTCTTGCTCAAAGGTGCCATCATGTCTGCTCTGTGGAACGTTTCGTGACTTCATGCATGAGACAAACTTCTGGATGAGCTCTGGAGGAACAAGATCGGTCATCCATTATGATGCTGATGAGAATATTCATTGCATCATTAACGGCAGCAAAGATTTCATAATGATTGATAATGCATTCAAAGAATTTTTACCCATGTTTCAAAAGGTATCTGTGCTCTATTTGGGCTAAATATACTACTTCCACTACTCTGAACTTTGCTATTATTTCTGAAACTGGTTGCATATGTCAGACATATTATGCGTGTACCTATTTTTGTTTTTTTTATTAAGCAGGTGGTGGTTTTTACATATTCCCTAGCTGTTGGATGTAATTTGTTTAAACAAAACTCTCATAAAATTCTCTGCTCTCATCCATCAGAAATTTGAATGTCTATTTTAGTTGAAACTGAGTGGGTCCGGTTTTTCACCTCTGGACCCAGACTCTGTGGACTTACTGCAGTATCCTGAGGTTGCCAAAGTGCAATGGACCTATGCTACACTTTATCCAGGAGATTGCATTTATATTCCAGCAGGTAAACTGTACAGAATAGCAGTCGAAAAGGGTGGCTAGGTTTGGCAGTACAGTTTATTTCCCTTTGGGCCAAGTCTCCATACCATATTGTCAGTACCTATGTTTTCACCACACACAAGTTTGTGTAAAAATGAACGAAAAGATAGAACAAAGAATTTGCTCAAGTCTTCAAACCATATCTCCAATGACAACGTCTTTATGGTGCACAAGATTACGTAAATATGATCGAAAAGATACAAGTAAGACTTGGGTGCAGTTTCCAAACCACAATACAGTACATTGTATCTCTTTTTTAGAATACTTACACCAAGTACGCGCGCACAAGCGAACAATTTCAGCGACCATGTTGTTCACGTCAGAGCTGGACAAAACTTTCAAAGACACGGGTTGTGAACTTACAAGCTTTGAATACACACCTCTGAGTGCGATTGACGTACACTGGACCTACAAGAAAGGAGATCACTACATTGATATGGGCTATGTAAATGTCGAGTTTTTGCGAAAAAATCTTCTCGATATGTTACGTGTGCTGGAGAAAGACAATTTTACGATAAATGAATTTGTGCACTTTTACTCCCTCGTGATGCAGCTTGAGAGAGATGGAAAAAAGGACCAGGTCATTAAAGTATTTTTTGGTAAAATTTTCCAAGTGAAATACTTGGCCAGTTCTCCAAACCATATATTTCTCTGATCACTGTGTTGTCACCGTACGCAAGTTTTCAAAAACATGAAAAAAAAGTTAGAACAACGTTAGAACAAAAAAAGTTAGAACGAAAAAAGAACAAAAAAGTTAGAACAAAAAATGTCAGAGCAAAAGAAGTTAGAACAAACTTAGAAAAAAAGTTAAAGCAAGTTAGAAGGATGTCGATACAAAGGTTCCAAGCAAGGACGATAAAATCGTTTGCGGTTAGACAGAATAAAGTAATTCCGTTGTGCTCTCTTTTGTAGCTAACACAAATGGCATGGGAATTGTTTCCTCGCGTTTTTGCAGTCGAAGCAGATGCCGTAGTTACAGAGGAACAGATTAAAAAATTACCCAGAGAAAATTTGAAGATTCTTGGTCGCAGTATAGATGCTCCGCATGGTCCTGTTGCCATTGATGAGGACGAATTCCTAGACTCGCCTGATGAAAAAGATGAATTATGAGATATAATGATGCCTTGGCATTTTTTCTTGGCCAAGTTTTCTTTATTATAAAGTTAATAAATCAAAATTTAGAACTGGTAGACACAAATCATCTTTGATTCATAAGGCGGTAGAACCGTCTTAGCTAAACATTAGTTCTTTTTATTGTACAAAGACTTGATAATTTTTATATTTGCATGTATTTACCGTTTATGTTTTAGAGTAATTTACGATGAATTTTGGTAGATCCAAATTAAATCGAGAAGTATTGCCGAGTCTTGGGAACTGAATATTTGCATATAAAGTGGATTTACATGAAGTATCTCCAATGACTTACAAACGTTTGTAAAAAACCAACATGGCGGACTCGAAGGAGTTGCGAAAACCTCGCAGAAAAAAAAGGCGCTTTATGAGGTTAGAGTACCCCTTTCCTGTACCAGAACAGAAGAGTGTTGAAGATAATACGTGGTATTACTATCAAGGTTTCTTACGAAGCAACTGCGTCGTTGTGGAGAATATTGGAGACCTTACTTTTTTGTACAAAATGGTATATACAGTACTGGTATTATCTTTAATTTATGTACTATTTATTTGCTTGAAGCCACCTTCACCAAGTTGAACTGCCATTGCATTAGTTTCTTGATCATTTTAGGGATTTTTTGGCAAAGGTATTTTGTCGAGAAGTCAGCCTGAGTATGAAAAGATATCAAATATTTCGCAAATTGCATTTTCAAACTCTGATAGACTGAGAAGATGTGAGTATAAACAAGGCTATTGTATTTTTTTCTGTTAATCAGTTGAAACCTGTTGATTTTTAGTGCCACCAAGAGAAAGACAGATTCGTCAATCAAAATTTAGAAAATGTAGGAAAGAGAGGTATTAAGATTCTTCTAGTTTTGCATTGTGAAAACAACAATGTCAGTATTCGTTTGAGGGAGCACCATGTATATTTCTTATTTCAAAGCTTTCCATCCATTAGCCCGGACCTGATCATCAATGTCACACTGATGAAGGTCCGGGCTAACGGACTGAAAGCTTTGCAATAGTAAATAGAGAGTTATTATTGGAAGAAATCCTCAAATTTTACTTCTTTGAACTCCTAGGAACATATCTTGAGTCTAGGTTTGATTAAGTAGAGTAAAGTGCTAAGCACAATTGCAATTTAATGAGCTAAATTCATAAAACACCATCTAGATATTTGCAGCATTTGAAATGGAGCAAGTTGTATCATTGTTCTGATAAGGTTAGTTCTCACCCACCTTGCCAGTTTAGGATTACATTTTGTCACAGTCTCTCTCATAGCCCTACATAATTAGCATTTTTTCTATATTGACTGCTTCCAATCGAACTATTTAGTCAAGCAATGAAAAAGATATATTGGATATAATTGATGGCCAGTCGTCTGAAGATGAAGAACAGGGGACTGAAGGGGATATCATGGATGATGATGAACATGTGAGGTCAAGGATGGACCTAGATGAAGATGATGCTAGGATAGATGATGTTCTTCAAGATCTTGTTAACAAGCAGTCCAGTGAATCAAAGGTCAGTGAAGGCTATGCTAAATCTCCTGTCTGCCTGGATAGTTGAGTAAAAGTTTTTCTAACAAACTTTGGCTTGCTCGTTGTAGGGCTTAGTTGGTGCCAGCAAATCAGCAAAGTCTGACCCTTATAGAGTGTACGAGTTTCTTCAACTAACTTTTGAGGAAGCATTTTTCTTAAGCTATGGTCTGGGATGTCTGTCTATCACGCATTCGGAAAATGTGAGTCAAATTGCTGTAACTCTATCACTAGAGTTACAGCAGCTCTAGTCAATGGCTAGTCAAATTCAGAAGTTTACACCTTCATAAGAACAAGCAGATCAGAGTTATTCTCATATCTTTTGTATATTTTTCACCACATTTAAGTTGAAATTTTCAGAAGCTATCGCTGTCGCAGATGTGGTCGGAATTTTGTCGGAAGAATTCGAAATTTCTGAGAAATTACGTCGCGTATCATTATTACCGTAGCAAAGGCTGGGTGCCCCAAGTTGGTCTCAAATATGGAACGGATTTGGGTGAATACAAAGTTAATGAAACTTGTAGTCTAAGAAAGCTTTTACTGCAGATGGGACTTACTGCATGGTGTGACTGCGTTTGAGAGAAACCGTGAACCATTTCTTTCACCTTTTTCCTTTGTTTTCTAGTTCTTTATAAGAAAGGAATGCCCTTTTTCCACTCAAGGTATCACTTTATTGTCAGTGATCATCGATTAGTAAAATACTTTGTGTATTGGAGATCAATTTGTTCTTCACTCATCACCGACAATGGATTGAAGAACTTTAAACGTCAAGAAATATAAGTCAATAAGTAACACTTCTTTTTCTGATTTCCTCTTTTTAAGTTACGCTGTTATGACTACATTGGTGGATGAAAAAGGAAAACAATTGAAATCTAAGGAAGATATTTCAAGTGGCAAGGAATGGACGTGGAAAAATTTGGTTTCATCAAACCGTTTAAATGAACATGTCGCTAAGGTAGCTACAGCAGACGAAAGCAGATGGCGGTCTACTTTCAGTTATCATGAGAAAGTGTTGTTGAATTTTAGGAAGTTCTTATATGTGTTATCACTGTGCCGTCAGATGAGACGGAGGAAATGCTGGAAAATCCGAACATTGCAAGCAAATGCAAAGTACAGGTAATAGTGTTAATACTATGAGTCTATTTTTCAATATCGTTGAATTAACTGGTTACACTGCACAATATCCACAATTTCTCACTTGTCATGTCAGGACACTAATGCTTAAATTCGTCATATATGAATGTCTCTTTTTTTGCAAGGAATTGATCGTACGACGATGGATTCCGAAGCGGGAACGAGAAACATTGGCTGCGCCGTGAGTTGGAAAGTTTTTCTTGGGTACTGGGCACAAGCTTGATTACCATCCTTCCCCGATTCGCAACCTACCCTAAATGGAATAAAGGTAGTTCCATGAGCAAGGGTACCCCCTATCCTCTCACTCTACCTCCCCCGTTCCAGCTTACAAGCCTCCGAATCCAGTCAATGTGAAATATGAAATCTCCAGAAACATTTAATTCAGGAAATGCCCAAATGTATACAATGTAACATGAAGTTGTCAGGAAAACCGCTAATATCATTTATTAGTGGCGCAAGTATCTAAAACTTTTGTAAACAAATAAAGAGACGAAATTTGAAATTTTCAACACTCGTTTTTGTAGAGTTTTTATCGAAATTCTTTTTAAATGAGCAATCGAGTTATATTATAACATTCTTCATGACAAACGTCAACAAATTCCTGTGTAGAAGGTTCTGTACGGTCTGCCTTTTGTATTTATGTCTTGGCCCAATGATTTCATGTTAATAGCCTTTGTTGCACAAATTAATGTGATTTTTTAACATCGTCTACACTTTGAGTCCAAATGGCAGCTAATTTTCTTGTCTGTAGCTAGCTCCAAAGTGGAAATCATGCAGAATCTTGGTAGAGCGTCTGCACAGGTAAGTTACCAGTAAAAACTAAAACTTGGCATCGGTTGCTACCTGCTGTATTGTTTACAAATTGTGACCTTTTTCTTGCACGACTTGATTGTAAAGTATTTTAGAAAATTCTAGTGTGTATTATTGGCATTTTCCCCATACACAAACCAACCCAAATTTTTGCATTATTCTGTAATTGCGTTTAACCATTTATTTCAAATATTCAATAAACTCTAAACTCCAAATCAGGCTATTAAACCATATTGAACCAGAGTTTACATTTTGCTCAATCTATGAGCTATTATTGGGCAGTTTGTTTATTGTTCATCCATTTTGGTCACTTTTTATATATCATGTGTAATAGCTAGATTATTTACAACTTATTGCTATACATTGTAGTGGAGGGTAGTTGGGAAAAATTTGTGTCAAACCACAAATTGGGTTCACTGAATAAGTGAATAAGTGGTGTTTTATATATGTTCAAAATATTGGTGTTAAATAGAATGTTATTGGTGATTTAAATGTATTATCTCTTTGTACTCAAAGTGGAGTTGAATAATGTCTGGGGCAATCTCTTTTGTAATTAGAACAGGAAATATGTTTCTAAAAATGGAAATATTTCTTAGAGTTTTTGAATTTTTGTGTGAAAGATATCTTAGATAATCAATCATGTACCCAGGCCCCCTTTACATGTGTCCACTAGCAGCCTAGCTAGTCCCTAGGCCACAGCAAGCATATCATGGTGTCATTACAGCTAGGACAGAAAGGAAAACTGACCATTTGAGGGTGAACTAGGGATAATCCTCTCTCTGAATGCTTTTCATCTTACCCAATTATATGTATAGCCTTCACTGATATAAATATTTCACCAGGTGACTCCCAGGGAGATTGGCACTAGTAATGAATCTGAATTGGTAGCACGTAATACTTCATCTAGTAAAGTACAAAAAGTGTCCCTTGTCAAGCTTGCGCCTTTGGAAACAGCTTCAAAAACTTCACGTGAGTGAGCAAACTTTGTTTAGCTCTTTTGAAATCTTGGGTCATCGAATCGTAACTGCTGGCCAAGTTATATGTATTTGCTCGATAAAAGTAGTACTAATGTTGAGTGAAAATACTGGACTGTTGAATCAAAACGTTGTACCTTGACTTTTTGTCCAGTTGCAGTCATTTTCCTGAAAAAATTCGCTTTTCCATAACCACATATTTTTTATCAAATATCATAAAAACCTCAAAAATTAATTCTGTGTGAATGTTGCGTGTATTCATCCCTGCACTCGAGCAATATGGCTGTGAAAAGCGAGACAATTTAAGACAATGCGAAACGGTGTTGCGTGGGTTGCGAAGTGGTAATTTTCAAAACATTTTAAGATATGCTAATGAAGTTTATGTGACGTTGAAAAAACCAGCAAGCATTCCGAGGTATTTCAAAGGAAAGAAAAACAATTTGACTAGCAGCGCTGCTCGGTGTTTTCGAGAACGTTCAAGATTATCGCCTTGGAGTTTTGAGCCATAATTTATATGGTTTATATGCTATAGATTAGTTTGTCGGTTTGAAACATCTGAAATTTAGACTGCAAATTAGTCACAAACTGTAAGTATATGATATTTCTCGCTATGAGCTGTACGTTGATCATAGCATAGTGTTGAATCTGCTTCTGTGTATTGAATATATTATGTATTTTATAGCGCACAGTAAATCTGTCTTTTCACTTTTGTGATTTCAGTTGTTTCATTAAGCATTCATTTATGTCTGAACAATTTTCAGCGAATAGTATTAACTGTATGGTGCTTTATAGAGCCACAAATTGCTAGTATGTGATTAATTGCAACATTGTTGATCATATATGGTTCATTAATTATCCTTCGCACGCAATACTTGTTTATAGACGAATACTACTATGAATTATATGTAAAGAATGATAGCAAACTATACACTCACTCACTCCATATATTTTTGTTTTCAACTTGATAAAAATGTAGTACTCTATATGGCTATACTAGAGTGGTCTATATTCAGTAAGTAGACCCTATAACTCGTCAGTAGCTCTTCTGTCTTGATTGACTTTGTCTGCGCTATAAATTGTTCTAATATATTGAAACTGAGGAGTCATCAAATGTTATATAATGAAATCGTTTTCAGTGAAAATCGGTCGAAAAATCTAGTCATTTTATAAATTACATGAGCTGAGAATTTAAATCAGAGTCGTTGAATATAATTATAAATTTCCGATGGTTCACATTATATTATGAGTGCAGCTTCCTGGCGAGATCTCCCGCGTGAAATTTTGGCTTTACATAACATCTATTTCGCTTTACATAAACTGATCAAATTAGAATTTTGCTATTAATCATCGAATTTTCTGTTCGAATTTTTTTGTTCTTCAGCTTCTTGGCTTACAATAGCACAGGCCGAACAGATTAACAAGTTTTAGATTAATTTCTCGTCATGTCGCAAATATTGGTTTTCCAGACTATTCATTAATTATAAATGTACATCTTTAACGGTTTCCACTTTCACTTTTGTTTATACTTTTCTCATTTTCCTATTTTAATGGTGGGTTTTAGTATAAAGGGTGAAACACGAGCAATGATCAGACAGTGCAGAAAATTACACCATTATATGACTCAATTCAACACTTTTATTGAATCTTTAATGATATTTTCAAACTAACATTAGTTCTTTGAATGTTTGCATGGTGATTAGCTATTATAATATACAGTTTTGTGGAAACACCACGTAAATTTATTTATGCAAAGCATTGCACTAATGACAGTCCGGGCTTACGGACCGAAAGCTGTGCATAAATAAATTTACGTTTGTGTTTCCACAAAACTGTATATTATAAAACTAACGTTACTTTTTCGTTTTACTTAGCTTTGTCACCAAACACATTGGCGAGACTTGTCGAAGAACAAGTGAAGTCTCACGAAGCAATAGAAGTACGTACTAGTTCAACTACGGGTGTGGCGCTCATATAATTTTTCCGATTTCTAAATGCGCAGCTTATTAGAGTAGCAGCGTTTAAACAATAATTTATGGTAATAAACGAATGGATTTGATTTGCTTGCTCAGTATTGGAAGAATAAGTGAGAACTACTGTTTAAATATAATCTCTATTCTCCGCTCTGTAACGCTACAATTTCTTCTCTTTGCTGTTCAGGCTTTACAACAACGAATTCAAGCTACCTCTCCAAAGTCTCTTGCATCTGGTGTTCGCAAGGTAAAGTGGAGGAAGACTTCTACGTATCTAAAATGTTCTTCATAGAAGCCAAGCATAACTGCTTCTACCTGTAATACTATACAGGAGGAATTATAGAGAACGGTAGAGTCAAACTTAGAGCTTGTCACTTAGTTCGTATTCGTTTCTTCTTATTCTTCAGGAGTTGGAAGAAAGTGCTATAAAACAACGAAGCTATCTGAACCAAATTATTGGCACTTCTGCATTGAATTCGACAACAACCTTGTCACCGACTGGAGCAGGCTCTACCATGTTAGATGCATCCAATGACGTTGTGCATTCTACACCGCTGGCCAAGAAACTCTTTCCTGTGGGCTCAGATTTTGGTGAAGACGTGATCATTGATAAAGAACCTGGAAACGAGAGTGAGCGTTGGGTGCATAACAATACATACTCGAACAAGAGGGCTAAAAAGTCGGATACGGATAACGACACCGGCGTCGAATCCGATACAGGTTCCGACCTCGGGGGTGAAGTATCTGGGTTTGAAACTCCATTGGCAAAGACTTTCAAAGGAGGTTTTTCTCCGGTCAAGAAAGCAAGGTTTGGCAGAGACTTGAAGGGATCTGGTGACGAACTACTTCTGTATCTTGAAATAATCGAAAAGAAAGCGTTAGCTATCAAAGGTTTAATCGAACAAGCAAAGTTGGACACTGTGCTAAATATACGTAGACAAATTGAGGCTGAATTCAATGGACTTCCCTTGGAAGAGATTCCTGCAAAATGTCATCAGAGAATCGATCGTGCCATTCAAAAATACTTGAAATTAGAGCTTGAAAAAATCCGAACCGAGTACGAACGGAAAGAGGCTGGGAAGGAGCCTAGTACCAAACCTGAAGGGCTGAGCATAGCCAGCGCGAGCGGGGGGGAACTGGTACGAGAGAATGAGGATCTGCGTGAGAAAATTGGAAGCTTGGAGATAAGTTTGTCCCGAGTTGATATGCTATATTTGATGCAGAAAAAAGAAAATGAATATCTCACAGAAAAAGTTGCCAAGCTGGAAAGACAATTGTCCAATGAAAAATTGAAGTACGAAAACGATTTGGACAATTTTAAACACGATTATGAAGAAAGTGCAAGGAAAAATGGTGATTTTATGAGAGGTGAACATAGTAAGAAATCTGAGACGCAAACTGTTGAATTTTCCAGTAGTTTTTCGAAGGAATATACTTTCAGGAATAAATTTGAATCCGCTAACGAAAGTCCTGAATTAGCTTCGCTTTCTAGAAAATTGGAATCGAAGGAAAAACAAGTGGAAGCGTTACGAGTTGCTGGAGAAGCTGATCAAACTACTATACGTTGTTTAGAAAGTAAAGTGAACTCGCTTGAGGTTGAATTTAACAAATCTCGTCAAGAGGTTAATGAGTTATTGGACGAAATGGGAGAGCTGCATGACAAATGCGAAAGGCAGGAGAAGAGACTACAAGAACGCGAAGTGCAGCTCAGAGAAATGTACGATGAACGAAAAGTGCTTCGGGAAACTCTTATTATGAGCGAACATGAGATTTCTCTTTTGGAAAACAAACTTGGTAGTGAGAATAACGATGCTTGGCGGGAAAGTAAAAAAGAAATTTTGGAAGATTTGCGTAAGCTAGAAAAACATATTAAAGTCATTCACAAGGAAAAACGGAAACTTGAAAACAAGTATCTTGCTTTTAAAATCGAGAATGAACAGTTGAGTGATTCGCTGAATTCGTTTAGTAAGACGAAGGATATATTGACGCCTCTCGGGAGCTGTAATGTTAGTAGACAACCAAGTACTTTGTCGTCTCATTCAAGTTCGCTGTCATCGTCACTCGCTGGCTCGGATATTGAAGATGACGAAGATCTGCGTCATGTAAGCCGGAGTAAAGTATCTCATCAAAGTGGTCGCCGACGCAAGCGCAGTGCCCAAGATCAGAAGGACAAGTATGTATGGCATTGATACCAAATTGACTTTGTGCACACGCGTAGCTAAGTGAATACATTTAGAAACGTATCGAGGAAAACTTGTTCGTCGTACACACGAGCAAGTGAACTCGTCAAGAAACTTGTCAAGGAAAACTTGTTCGTCGTACA
>JAOBYK010588778.1:0-11516 GCA_025434845.1 Phenganax subtilis | reverse complement strand
TAAATTAGAGAATAAAGTAGAACAACTTAGATTCTCAAGTACAAATTATCAAATGATTTGTAATGAAATCATCACGAATTTGAGAACTGGTGAGTTTTCAGAATCAGATGAAAGCAAGTAACTAAGCGATCTTAAGGTTATTGATAATATTATTACTTCCACTAGGTCTTAGGCAACCGTGTAATTATATGGATATCTTAGGTTTATGTCTAACTTTGAAAACCTTATACTTTTTAACTTTGCAAGTATTTTATCTTTCTCTTTATTAGAGGGGTTACCAAAATAGTCGTCAAATAGTGTTTGCATATCTTTCTTATTTGGATTATAAAATGAAACAAGTCTTGAAATGTTTTCTCTAAAAGGTTTAGCAATTGAAGTAAGTTGTTGAGTAATCACAATTGTACTAAGACCATAATGTCTAGGCGAAAATCCTAATTTTACAAGTTCCGAAGTTCTATCTTTCACAAACTTCCCAGAAGCACAATCATCCAGGATAATCAAAGAGTTGTTCCTCTTGAAAAATATACTACTTGATTTAAAAACGACTCCACATGTTCTTGTTCACAATCTATAACTATGACGTTATCATCATCTTTATCTTTCCAATCTTGATAAGTATTGTTCCATATATAAGTTGGACAAATAAGAAATATGTAGTCAAAGTATCCCAAGTACTCTTGTTCTAGTAGGTTAAGAAGAAAATAAGTTTTTCCACAACAAGTAGATCCAACAATGATCATATTAAACGGATCTTTTTCTGTTTTTATTTTTATGGAATTGGTTTCTTTTGATTTGGTTGATATTTTTTCAAAGATTCCTAAGTCTCTTCCTTTTTTATTTCTGATTCTGTTGGTTGGCATTCTCTTTTATTTATAGATTTTTTACTTTTCTGTTCTTCTTTATTACTTATTTTCTTATTAATCACATGTTTACCTACTATGAGTCCACCTGATAAAACTCCAACTAAAGGAATCCATGGAGTAACATATTCTAATATAAGTTTAATGTCATGTCTAAATGGTTTATTTTCCGAGAGTTCTTTTCCTAGTTCGGTGGAGTTGTCAATCAGGTCTAGGTGTTTTGCTAGGTCTGAAAACTTACCTATGATTGTGTCTGTTAACATCTCATTCGTTTCATTCAGTTGTGCTCTTTGATAGTCTTTGTATATTTTTTCAAGTGTTTTGTCAGATGCCTTTTTAATTGAAGTCACAGAATGTTTAATTTTTTAGCGTCTGCAAGTTTTAATACTTCTTTTATTATGTTTTGTGGGTCCATTTATTAAATAGAAGTTTATCTTTCTGTTTTTATATTAGTTCTTTCAAATAGTGAGTCGGACTCATCAAAAGGTCTATCACAAAGTTTAGCTTGTGGAATTTCTCCTGTCATCTCTTTATAAAACAACTCTGCTAATGATCTTGAACCACTATTCGTATTAAAAGCAAGTAAGTTTATTATGTTTTCTCTAATAACTTGTTTCTCTAGTTCAAGGTTTCTAAAAAGCTTATTCTTTCTTTTTAGTTCTTTGTTATATTCTATATCTTGTTGTTTTTTATCAGAGTTTCTTATAGTGATGTAGTTGATAATTGAAGCATCATAGGAGTGACCATTTACTCTAATTCTTCCAATAAGTCTATTTGTTTCTTTACGTAAATTTTGATATTTCATATCAGCGTTTTTCTTCCATTCTTTTGTTATAGTACTGCCACGATTTAAAACTCGATCAATAAACTCATTTGCGGGAAATTTCAAAGTCTTAAACATACTTATTGGTAACCTATCAACATATTTGTTTATCAACAAATAAGCAGTATAATCATATCCAAAGTTTTTCTTTTCGGTGTCTTGTTTCTTATACTCATCTTCTAGTTTTCTAAAGTCAATTTAAGTCTTTCATTATGATAATTAATCTCTTTACCCCTTTGTATTACCCTACTTTGAATAAAATGTAACATGCTAATTGTTTTCTCTATTTTTGGATCTTGAAATATCTCCGATATTGTCTTGCTCCTAAAATCGTTGTCTTTCATATACTTATCAAAATCCTTAATTCCATTTATACTAATAGGTTCCTTAAATAGTGTTTTAAGAAATACATCATAGTGATTAGTTTCCTTTTTTGTTCTTTCACAAACTGTATCATAAGCGCCATAATTGTAATGAATAGTTGGTTCTATGTTATATTCTGCAATACAGTCATCACATAGTGTACTACTTTCTCCTGATAATAATAACTCTCTATACTTAAAACATTTATGACACAATCCAATAATTTATCTCTCATCACAAAAAACATCCCATAAAACATCATCACCTTTGCCACCAGGCGCACCAACATATTTTAAAATACTATTTCTCTGTAAAAAGTTAAGTGTACACCATTTATTTCTAATTATATTTAATTCAAATTTTATATGATTTCTTAACTTTGGCTTACCTCTTTCATATCTAATTTTATAAAATAAAAATTTCTGATATGAAGAACATTTTATCTGAAATAGTCCTTTTTGAATTTCTTTTTCATAAATTCTTCGTATTTTCTCCAACTGATAATTTATTTTCTTACTTCTATCTATAGCATCAGACTTGTGTTTATAGTTTATATAACTTAGTCTATTTTTTCGTGTGGGGTCGTCTAGATCACAAAAACTGGTTTCTATATACCCCATATTTAATCTTGGTGAAAATCTCAAAAGACTTAGGATCTATTTTCTATCACTTTGTGAAAACTTAAACCAATTCTCCTCAACCTTGTTGGTGTCTAAAATGATGTTATTTTTCTTAAATGTTTCTTTTTCACTTAGAAATTGATCAATTAATGGTTTATTTTCAGGTGTATATTTTTCTTTTATCCTTGGTGAAGATCTAATAAGTGATAAGATAAACGTTTTATCAAATTTAAAATAATTATTCCATTGTTCCTCAATTTTGTCTATGTCTAACACTAAGTTATCTTCTTTATATTTATTTTTGTATTCTAATAGTACTTCTATCTTTAATTTGTTTTTGTTTTTGTTTTGGGACGTCATGGTCCTAAATTAAAAAGTTAAGTTAGGACCAATTCGTCCTTATTTATTTTATAACTGTTTTAAACTTTTTTTGATGTTGTGCAGTCATGCGAGCAATATGCAAATGAGGTAAAACCAGAATTCATTTTAATCTTATTTTTAAAAAAATAAAATCAATTTTTGATCGTCATTGGTGTCTCTGTAAAGACAGTTTCAAGTCAAATTTTATTGTTAATTATTTGTCTGAAAAGTTGATTTCAGGTCCTGAAAAAAATTAACCAGAATTTGGACGGGTGGGCGCTTAAAATAAAGATGTGAAACCGAAGTTGAGTAGGGTGGCGGTTTAAGTGTGGGCAGAATAAAGAGGTAAAATAAGGTTTAGTTGGGCAAAGGTTGATGGGGCAGAATCTGCCTTTTCACATCTACTTCGGGTTTTTACCAAACGATTCCAAGAGCGTTTGGGAGCCAGCGCAAGAAACAATCTGGCTGGGAGTGGACATCAACACAGTCGAGGCCCTTTTTAGACTTACACCCAAAGGAATGGAAGATATATTGTCAGATATAAAACTTATTCTAGCTAAACAAAACCAAAAACAACACGTCAAGCAGTTCGCATACATCTGCGGAAAAATAATATCGTGTGCCAATTGTGTAGGCAATCTGTTGAAACTAATGACAAGACATATTTACGCATTAATAAACTCCGCTCCAAATTGGAGTTCTCATTTGAATATTACGGAAGTAGTTGTGGACGAATTAATATATTGGAAGAATAACGTATCCAAAGTTAACGGTATTTCGATCTGGCCGATTGTTACTATTCCAACTAAAATTGTATAGTCGGATGCCTCAGAGACAGGTTGTGCAAGCATTCTTAACATGGAAGGAGACATTTTTCACCAAAACTGGTCTGAAACAGAAGGCCTAAAAAGTTCTACATATAGGAAGTTACGTACTGTAGAATTGGCCCTCAAATCCTTCCAACAAAAATTAAGTTCCCAAGTAGTGGTTTGGTTTACAGATAATGAAAACGTTGCCAAAATTGTTTCATCAGGATCAAAAGTCGCCGAAATACAATGCATCGCGCTTGAAATATTTGCTATTTGTGCAACACAGAACTTGACCTTAGAGGTACAGTGGATCTCAAAGGACAAAAATTACGCGGCTGGCGAAATTAGTAAAATAATTGAATTGGACGATTACACACTACATGATGATATGTTTAATTTTTTGGACGCTTTTTGGGGTCCTCATTCGTGTGACAGATTCGCTTGTCATTGCAACACTAAACTTCAAAACTTTAATACACGGTTTTTCCAACCTGGTACAAACGGAGTTAATGCTTTCACACAGAACTGGTCCCAAGAAAACAATTGGCTTTCTCCACCAACGTATTTAATAATTAAAACAGTTATGCATGCAAAAACATGCAAAGCTAGAGGAACACTGATCGTGCCTGTGTGGAAATCAGCCCATTTTTGGCCAATACTATGTTTGGACGGAGTACATTGGAATTATATCATAACAGGCTGCCTAAAACTACCAAATTCGTCGAAACTGTTTTTGAAATTTAAAGCAAAACATAGCATATTTGGCAACAAACCTCTGACATTCGAGACTGTTGCACTGAGAATAGATTTGTCCAAGAATATAGGACATGATAACATTATTATAACTGTTTAGTACAGTTGAGTTTGGAGATCAGGCCCAAGTGCACATTAATAAAATGGCCCATATGCATATTGATAAAATAGCCCAAGCGCATATAAATAAAACGGCCCAAGTGCCTAATATGGCCTAAGTGCACAAACATAATAATGATAAAAATAATAACAAAAAAAAAGTAAAATGGTTGCAGGAGCATTATTATATGATTTATGTTATACTTTAACTTTCCCTTTACATGTTTATAGATATTTTCAAGCGCAGTCCACTTTGGTCAAAATATTTTTCTTCCTCAGAATTCGTTACAGGTTTAGAGGAAAGGCTAAAACACACCTTGTTGAGTTTCAGGGCAGAATGTACCACCTTACGATATAACAGATCTGTTCAGAAATGGAAGAATTTCGCAGAAAATGCTTTAGAAATCGCGAATTTTCCAGCGGACCCCCCCCGTTCACGTAGCTATATATCTACAACACCTTGCAGATACTGCTTCAATTGCTGCAGTGAATTCAACATTTTATGCTGCTATCAATTGGGCACATGGTATGGTGGGTTCGTTTCTCCAACCCAAAATAAATTTTTAGTCACAGTAAGAGAAGGCATCATTAGGAGGTTAAGCCAAGAGCACCCAAATAAAAAAGAGCCATCAGACCTTCAGCATCTCAGGAGTATAGGAACCAGAATAGACCAAACTGACACAACACAATTGCATAATTACCTTGTGTTCGTGATTTCATTTGCTGGTTTTCTTTGCCGTGCGGAAGTTATCAGTTTAAGAGGAAACGATATACAGTTTGAGGATAATTATGTTAGCGTTCGTATAAGGCTAAATAAAACAGATTAAATTAAGGACGGAGCTACGATAGTTCTTAATGAATTGGAAGATTTGAATACTTGCCCCGTGAAATTAATGAAAAGATATCTAGAGATCGCTAAGATCTCTCCCGGTTCTACTCAATTTTTGTTTACACCAATTTCAGGTAAAGGAAGTAGTAAAATTTTGGTAACAGTGAATAAGCGGATAAGCTACGCCACGTACAGGGAATCATTTAAAAGATCGTTTAAAGACGTCGTGCCAAATATATCTAAGTACAGCACCCATTCCATGAGAGCAGGAGGCACCCATTCCATGGGAGCAGCAAATTCAGGAGTTCCTTAACCTCAACTTCAGCGCCACGGCCGATGGAAATCAACAAAAGCCAAAGACATGTACGTCAAGGACTCGTTAACTACCAGATCATCAGTGTCTAGCATCATGGATTCTGCCATCAAGTCATCTCATTCCCTACCTGTATAAGACTATCTATGGAGGGTCAGCAGCATCAACTGGCTGACCGGAATACCAAACATGGATTGTTGTGGCTAATTCATTGAGTAATGTAGTCAAAATATGTAATTTGGTGATATTGCCAAATAGCATAAATTAATATTTTGCCGGCATGGAACAATGAAGAGGAAGCAGTGCATGACGAGCAGAGCAGTATAGATAAGCAGGAGCTGATTAAAGAAAAGACAATCTACGGTCAACCAGCATCAAAGAACAACATCAAAATTTAAAACAATTAAACGTCAATAGATATTCATAGACCTTGAAACCCCAAAGGTTACAGCAACGCATTGGTTGGGGGAACAAGTTCCGTAAATTTTTTCCGCAATATTGTGGTTATATGGGGTTTTCGTGTCTGGCTTGCTGTTTAGTGCATAGTTTAGATATGAAAATTGTAATATGAAGAATGGAAATTTCTTTAATAAAACGTTTGCGGTTCAAGCTCAGCAGCAGTGGACGGCTGACCTGGAGGGTCAGCAGCAGTAGCTGGCTTACCGAAATGCCAAATATAGATTGGTCTGGCTAATTTATTGAGTAATGTAGTCACAATATCATATTTATGAGTGCGTGAATGGTACTTGACCTCAGGATTGTTCCGTCGTGGTTTTGGTCTATTTTCTATTACTGCTGGTTTCACAAAAGACTCCACGACAAAGCTCTCAGCGATTTTTGATGTTATCAGAGTTAAGGAGATACGGTGAAGTTGTTCATTTATATTTCGCAGTGGTTTTCCTTTTGGTATTGGGGTTACATTGGCCTTCTTCCGGGATTTAGGTAAACAACCTTCGTATTATGATTGATTTAGGATATCAGAGATCGGCCAAACCAGAATATCCGCGTTTTCTTTAAGAACCCAGCCAGGGATACCATTAGGTCCTGTTGCCTTCCTTCGGTGTAATGATGATATTTTTTTAAAGAGCTGATGATCAGTAACACAGAACCTATGTGTGGTTTTCTCTGCTTCTCGATGCGTGTGATCTGGTGGCAAGGGGATAAAGTTTTGCGTCGGTTCTACGCCAGTAAGAACGATAAATTTGAAATGACGATGAATTGTAAAACTTTGTTGATACAAACATAACACACAACGAGTGAGAGAGAGCTCACGAACACTTTACTCGACCTAAATGGATACTATTATGTCTATGTTAATATATGTGAATAATTAAGCGTCAATATACCATAATCATATGGTGCTAGGAAAGTTTTATTGACTAAGTTAGCTAATTGGTACAAGCTAGAGCCCTCCTGGATCGGATTATCTGTGTTGGGTACCAAGTTATGGAGCATCGACTCAATATTCCATGAGTTTGCGACTTGCTCTGAAAAGCCGCTAAGTTTCTTCACCTCTTTCCACCATCTAGTAGGGGCAGTTTTTTTAATTCTATGACTTTTGCATTGTAAAACTTAGCTCGACACGTCTTCCTCTCACAATTGACGTCATTTCTCAAGCGTCGGAACGTTGCATGTTCGCCTTGGTTTAAACATTTCTGACGATGCTGGATAAGTTGCTTCAGTTTAGGAGAAATCCAGGGAGGGTCGTTAACAAATTTATCTTGGAGCAAACTGGGAGAAGGTGTCCAACCCATATTTAATGATAGATTCAAATGCAGTGACTTGATCTTTGCATGATACTTTTTCCTCAAGTAACGATTTGATATTGACTTGTTCTAGATAATATCTAAACGCTGGTCGTTTCAACGGTCTTGTATCTCTAGATTTAACTTCAAAAGTAGTTTTAGGGACTTCAGAACGCGTACGGGGTTGTATCTTTATTAATACATGGTCTGATAAGCCAAATAGTGAACGTTTTTCAGGTTTATGATACTACCTGTCTATATTAGTCAATATTAAGGTCAACGTATTATTGCCTTGTGTAGGGAAACTAATCATATGAGTAGGGTGAAAAGGGGAGTTGAAGCACAATTTGTAATACAATCTTATACTAATCAAGAAATTTATGGTTACCCCAACTGATCCACCCGCCCATTTTACGTCACTTTATGACGTCATCAAGTTATTGTGCAATCACTCAAGGTCATTATCCAAAATTTTTGCTGAGTTAGCATTTTAAGCCCGTAATACAATCTTATAATAATCTAGCACAGTTTTTAGGTAATACAATCTTATACTATTCTAGCACAGGTTTTCCGTAATACAATCTTATACTAATCTAGCACAGTTTTCTGTAATACAATCTTATACTAATCTAGCACAGTTTTTCCATAATACAATCTTATACTAATCTAGCACAGTTTTGAGATTCAGAATGACTATAACGCAAAATGGAATAAAAATAAAAAAATTAGAGAAAGAGTAGATATGTTAAATAATAAGAAGGACTTAGAAAAAAATGCTAATATTTTAGATTCTCAAAAATCATGACATGAAAAACGAAAAATTTTGTCCTGTAATAAAAGAGATGAAGTACCTTGAACTTAAAGCGCTTTATGAGATTATTAACCAACATTTTTCAGAGAATAAAGTGTTAATTAATCTTGTTGAAAAGAGTCTTTCTAAGTGGGAAAACATGTCTAATAATGAAAAAAGACAAAGAGAAGATTTAGTTTGGAGAAGAGTTAAACATTTAGTAGAAATAGATATTGAGGATGATAATATTTCTTTTAGGCTTAAAAAAGAAGAAAAAGAAAAAGAGCATTTTAGAGAAATTGTAAGTAAACATAAGTGAAAAGAAAAAAATAAGAAAATAAAAGAAAAACAAGATTTAGTGAATTTTAATATAAAACAAGATATAAGATCATTAGGTGAGAAAATAGAACTCGAGGATGTCTTATTTAAAACATCAAAAGAGACTTTAAAAGACCTACGAAAACAAATTCTAAGAATGATGAAGTAATGAGGGAAAGAAATATTTCGCAAAATATTAAAGATGAGACTTTAAATACGAGACTAATATTAAAACGTAAGAGGCGTATTTTAGACTTAAGATTAAAAAAACAATTAAGTAAAAAAGCGACAGAGCCGCAAGAAGTGCATGAGAAGGAAGATGAAGTATCTTCAAGATTAGGTGAGAAATGTTTTCCTGACCACAAACCAATGGATGTTCTGGTGAATGATGAGATAACATATGTTATATGTAAATATTTTTTGTATTGTTAAAAGAAAAAAGAGCATCCATGGAAAGATTAAGAAGAGCTTATGACAGGAAACCAAGAAAAAAATACAAACCTAAACTTATAAAGTATAAGCCTAATAGAAAATATGAAAAATTCTTAGATCCTATCAATAATGAGCTTAAAAAATTGGATAAAAAATTAGAAAAATATGGAAAGAAATATATACTTAGATACTTAAACACTCTAGAAAATAAATTAAATAAGAATTATTATACTAAAGAATCTAAAAATCTTGTCGAGAGTCATGTTAAAAAGCATTTGGAAAAATATAGTTCTCTTAGTCAAGAATTTTTAGAGAGTGATCAAATAGAAAAGAAAAAAGTTTTAGAAAATTTAAAAATAAATATTATAAAAAGAAAATCAAGAAATTTAGTTGAGGATACTATTACACGTGCACAAAATCAAAAAATGAAACTTTTCACAAAAAACTCATTTCCTATATATAAAGAGAATATGAGTTCTAAGTTTGTAAGTTATGATCCTAATCTTAATTTCTTAAAAAATATAGATAAAAATTTAAGCATTTTAGATAAAAAAATAGAAAGATATGGAATAAAAAATGCTAAAAAATTCTTAGATACTTTTTTAAAGGAGATAAATAAAAAAGAGTACGACCCAAAAGCTAAAAATTATATTGGGAATTATATTAATAATTATTTGGAAAAGTATAGATTTCCTAATTATAAGTTTTTAGAAAATCATCAAATAAAAAAAAAGATTTTAAACGACCTAAATTCAAAAATTAGAAGAAGAAAAGAAATTAGAAATAAAAATTCAGTTGGGTGTCCTTTAGGTTCTACAAATATAACTTATTCAGCTTCATCAACAGAAAAAATAATTGGTCCTAAGATCAAAAAGTCTATGAAACAAAAACCTATCCCCGCCCCAAGAACAAGACCTATCCCAGCCCCAAGAACAAGACCTATTCCAGCCTCAAGAACAAGACCTATCCCAAAACCTTTTAAGAAAACTAGTATTTCAAGACCTATTCCTATACCGCATTATCAATCCTTACCTACGCTAAACGTGAGAACAAAACCTCCGTCCATAAGGTCTTTTAAAAGAAATTGTACTTTTCCTCCTCCTGTTCCTCCTATTCGAGAACAATTTGAAAAAACGATAAAGAAGTCTAACACTTCTTACGGGGATCGAGAGTACAACGCACTCAATAATTTTTATGATAAGTTGGTAGGTCTTGTTCCAAAAAATGTGAGAAAAAAGATCTTTAATTTTGTATCAAAAACTGTAGACAATCTTCCTTGGAATAAGAAGAAAAAAATAGTAGCATTGGAAACTGCTCTTAAAGGAAGATTAAAAACTTATTTACTTATGGCTGATGAGATGATTAAGATAAGGATCCAGAATCTTGGTTAAGAGAACATAAGGATCTTATTATAAGTCATCTTAAAACTCTTATAAATAATAGAGTTGAACTTATTCTTAATTGTGAAATGATAAAAAGAGATCCAAAAACAGATAAAATAGTAGAAGATAATATAGATCAATTTACTTCTGGATAGCATGGTATTTTAAAAGGATCTAATCTCGTGGAGATTTTTGAGAAAATGGTAAGAAAAATCCCAACTTCATTTATTGAGAAACAAAAAGCTGGTTCTGGTTGGGAATTTAAGTTTGTGAAAGAGTTACATATTCATTTAGGAAAATATAAACCTCTTAAAGGATCATCTTATGTTCCAACTCCTAAATGGTTATTACTTAAAAAAGCTATAATAAATCCTAAAAATAATTTTAAAGACACGGATGGATTCCCCGACCAAAGATGTTTTAAATGGGCAGTAGGAATTGCATTACTTAGGGGGTCAGGAGAAAGAAATAAAGATAGACTTCCCTTGTATTTTAGAAAACAAGTTCATCAGAAATTTAATTGGACCAACATTAGATTATCAAAAAGTTTGAGAAAAATAATAATCTTCATATAAACTTATTTGGATATGATGAGATAGATAGAGTTTTTCCCATCGGCGACATTCATGATTCACCAGATATACGACTTTTACTATTAAATGATAAACATTATACAGTGATTGAAAATCTTTCTAGATTAATTAGTTCAAGTTTAACTAAACATCATGGAAAAGTTTATGTTTGTGATTTTTGTTTTCAACATTTTAAGAAAGAAGAAGACCTACTAGATCATAAGAAATATTGTGGAGAACATAAGCCCGTAAAGACAATACTTCCAGAACCAGATAGTTTTATAAGTTTTAACAATCATTATAGAAAAAATAAGGTAGAGTTTTCTATCTATGCAGACTTTGAATGTATTTTAAAACCCATGAGTAAGAATTTAGGAAATAATACGACACAATATCAAGAACATGTTCCTAGTGGATTTTGTTATTTAGTAAAATGTTTTGATGACAG
>JAOBYK010588667.1:0-11517 GCA_025434845.1 Phenganax subtilis | reverse complement strand
TATGTCATCTCTGGTAATATAATTTTCATTGCTCTCCTTTGTATCGATTCAAGATCATCCGATAGATATTGAGTTAAACTATCGTGAAACACTGGGCTGGCATATTTCATGACTGTTCGGATGCATGTAGTATAAAATTGAAGCAGTTCCTTTATTCCAATGTTTGATATCTTCAATTGACTCAAGAAGTACAGTCTTTTTCGTGCTTTCTTAAGTGTTTCATTGATATATTTGTTCCATTTACGATCATTAGAGACATTTAGGCCAAGAATCTTCGCGCAGTCAACTACGTCGGTCGGGCCACCGTTAATCAAGACGGGGTCGAATTGCGCCAGGTTCAAACCAAATGCAATTCGTAATTCCTTGCATTTCTTTTCATTCAATTAGAATTTATTAGCTTGAGCTTGCACAGCGAAATCATCCACTTCATGTTGAATTTGACTCGTTTTTCCTTTGCTAACAAATTCTGACATGGTCGTGTAATCTACATACTTTATTGGATGCAGTAATTTTAATATCGTTCATCATGATGATAAATAGCCATGGACTTAACAATGTACCTTGAGGGACGCCCGCTCTTATTGACTCCCATTCGGAGTAGCAATCCTGCCTTAGTTTGACTCGTTGTTTCCTACAGGTGATAAAGTCAGTTATCCAATCGACTGTCCACGACGGTAATTCATACGCTTTCATTTCTGGACGAGTAGGTGATGATCGATTAAATCAAATGCTTTCCTAAAGTAAAAAAAAAATTACTCTCGTTGTTCCACCATTACCGTCTGTGGATCCGTTTCATGTATGAATCATATTTATGAGTGCGTGAATGGTACTTGACCTCGGGATTGTTCCGTATTGGTTTTGGTCTATTTCCTTTAATACTGCAGGTTTGACAAAAGATTCCACTACAAAGCTCTCAGCGATTTTTGATATTATCGGAGTTAAGGAGATAGGGCGAAGATGTTCATTTATATAACGCACTGGTTTTCCTTTTGGTCTTGGGGTTACATTTGCTTTTTTCCAGGATTTGGGTAAACAACGTTCGTAATATGATTGAATTAGGATATTAGAGATCGGCCGAGCCAGAATATCTGCGTTTTCTTTAAGAACCCAGCCAAGGATACCATCAGGTCCTGTTGCTTTCCTTGGGTTTAATGATGATAGCTTTTTAAAGAGCTGATGCTCAGTGACAAAGAACTCTTGTGTGGTTCTCTCTGATTCTCGTTGCGCATAATCTGGTGGCAAGGGGACAAAGTTTTGCGTTGGTTTTAGGAAAGTCTTATTGACCAAGTTAGCTAATTGGTACGAGCTAGAGCCCTCTGGGGCCGGATTATCTGAGTTGGGTACCAAGTTATGGAGCATCGACTCAATATCCCCTGAGTTTGTGACTTGCTCTGAAAAGCCACTAAGTTTTTTCACCTCTTTCCACCATCTAGTGGGAGCGCTTTTTTTTAGTTCCTTGACTTTCGCATCGTAAAACCTAGCTCGACAGGTGTTCCTCTCGCGATTGACTTCATTTCTCAAGCGTCGGAACGTTGTATAATCGCCTTGGTTTAAACATTTCTGACGATGCTGGATAAGTTGCTTCAGTTTAGGAGAAATCCAGGGAAGGTCGTTGGCAAATTTTATCTTAGAGCGAACTGGGAGAAGGGTATCCAACCCATATTTGATAATAGATTCAAATGTAGTGACTTGATCTTTGCATGACACTTTCTCCTCAAGTAACGATTTGATATTGACTTGCTCTAGATAATGTCTGAACGCCAGTCGGTTCGACAGTCTCCTATCTCTAGATTTAACTTTAAAAGTAGTTTTAGGGACTTCAGAACGTGTACGGGTTTGTATCATTATTGATACATGGTCTTATAAGCCAAATAGTGAAAGTTTTTCAGGCTTTTGATAATACTTGTCTAAATTAGTCAATATTAAGACAAACGTATTATTACCTCCTGTGGGGAAACGAATCACTTGCTTAAGTCTGAAGGCGCTTTGTAGTCGGGACGTAATCATTTTATTGAAGTCGCCCGCGATGATAATACCGCTGTTTGGGAATCGAGCCTCGATATCAGTAAGACATTCCATTAAGTAATTTATCATTAGGAGATAGTTTGCGCCGGGTGGGTGATACACTACGCCCAATATAATGTTTGAAATTCCTCTAGGGAAACGTGAGGGGTTCAAATTTTACCAGAGTGTTTCAAAATTTTCATTACGTAAGTCATTTAAGATTTGAAAGTTGATTGTCTTACGAATATAGGTGCACACTCCGCCATGAATGCTTGTCGTTCTGTCTCGCCTTATTATATTATAATTGTTGATGCAGACAATGTTATCGTGTATGTGTTCTTGAAGCCAGGATTCAACGATGCATACTATCTCTAGGTTGTTTAGGGCTATCACACTTCGCACTTCATCGATTTTAGGGGCTAAGGACATGACGTTCGAGAGCAAGAGTGAGGGGACAAACACATTGGTAGAGTCAACGGCTTCTTTTCCATTGTGGTTTACTCTCGTGAGCAGCCTTTACCTTACCGGCTTAGTGTTGTGTTGGGACTTAATGCCATGATGATTGGTAATTCTCACGTTATTAACGGTTAAACCGCTAACTTGGCGATCACTTTTGTCATTCGAGTGTGATTTGTTCGAACGATGGCATGATTGAGAGTGAGCTTTGGAAGCTTCCGGGCTGGGTGATCGGGGTTTTTTCGATGAACCCATTACTGGGCTAAAAGAAATGCACAAACTACACCACCCAAGGTAGAAAATATAATGAAAATTTGTCACCAATAGAGCAAATTGACTTACCTGTCTGAGAAGATTGTGTGACTCTGAACGCACGAATGAAAAAAGTCAAAGGCACTGGCGGGCCCCTTACTATATACGAAGGACTATTTACTGCGCTATTTGTTTTCAGTCCCAGTGCTTTTTACGCATGGCTCCGACACGGGATCACTACGTCATACCTTTTGTATTCCATACATTTCAACCGGAAAGTGTGAAGTATAATCAAGGTCAAGGCCAAGGAAAGTGATTTTTCTGTGAGGGACAAATACTGATTTCTTGACATGAAAGACAAAACCAAGGTAGGAAGAACGGCATAGCCACGATGATGGCTTTTACGCATATAAGGTAGCAACGATCAAAATGTCATCAATAAAAATGTTCAAAATGTGGCCTTGCGGCGTAAGGAGCATAAAACTGCCTTAAGTAGTTTCATAAAATTTTGCAGGCACTTAGAGAGGCCATTTTGGATATACAGTATATTTAAAGAGCTTTCCTTTGTAGGAAAATCTTAGGTATTTTTGAAACTTCTTATGAAAACTGATACTTTAATATGCGCCCGTGATAGGGCGATGTTAAGGGAATCCATTTTAAAATTAAACGATTTCACTCGTTCATTAAATTTTTTCTGAATGAGATTGAGCTGCACCCTATTAACTTTCTTGGGAACAGAAAGGATTGGTGATATGAATCCACCAGGTTCATGGGAGGTTTTGACAATGGCATCTTTGGTCACGAGCATAGAAATCTTTTCATCTGTTATAGTTACATGATCTTTAGAAATGGAGTTTTGAGGATATAAAGAGCAGCTTGAAGGTTAGGCTAAAAATCCGATAATCTCCCCATCTAACCATTTGTAAACTCGATTGTTCCGACGTCAAGGCCTCCCAATTGTGTAAGAAAAACTTAATCACCCCCTAAAAAAAAATAACCGACTGTTTCAGATTTGGCAAGATATTAGTAGCAAAATATTTAGAGAATTCGGTTACCTGCTGAGTTACGGACGAAACTAGTACGTGGGCTGCTGGTTGCGAGATGGGCGATAAGATTGCTGGGGAGAGTATTGACCCAGCCCCCGTCGCAAGAAAAATTTGTGCTGTCGTGCAGGGGGTAAGGTGCAAATATTTGGCATGATACTGTATCTTGAAACACTAGTTTTCAATGCAAGTTCGCATCATTCATAGTTTTAGTTAAATCATCACCGACTAGAAATTTTCCAGATTTGGTAGAACGATTACAAGCGGGCTCAGCTCATAACTTAGAAGTAGGCAGATTGAATCGGCCTTTTTAGAAGATAATTCCGCACTAACGTAGGTTACCATGTTCAAAGATCCTGAAACATTGAAGAAGTTGAGAAATAAAGTTAACAGACTGAATAACCGCCTTTAAATCTTATTTTTGAAATAAAAGTGAAGAGTCACGATGACGTAGGTTTGTGGTGGATATCAATTAAACAGCTTACTGGCATTTTTTCAAAAGAAAAAAACTCTAGAAAGTATGATCGCTGGAGATGCAGAAATTACCTCTACAGAATTGCCTACCAGAATTAACAACAACTACTTGATCACCAATGATAACCTTCCTCGATTGCATCCCTCCGTCCCTATTAATTAATCAGATTGCGAAGAAACTGGCCTGAAATATTGGATCTGTCCTGAAGCAGTATATAAAAATTAAATAATTTAAAACGCGGAAAGGCGTCGGAGCCAGACGATTTACCTGCCTGGATCTTGAAAGACTTGCAATAGAACTGTCGTCACCCATTGCATTATTTTTTAACGCTTCGATCAGAGAAAGGTCGGTTCCGAATGCCTGGAAAGTAGCTGATGTTACACCAATTCGTAAAGCAAAGCCTGTAAAAGATATTGAAAAGACTTGAAGCCCGTATCATTAACAGCAGTTCTCGCGAAAACAATCGAACACGTTGTTGCTAATTGGATTATGTAAAATTACACAACTGATTGACCCAAATCAATTTGGATTACTGGCTGGACTCTCAACAATGCACGCTCTTCTGTCCTTAGTCCATCATTTACACAAGGTCACTGATGAACGCCGCGAATGTGCTTACTTTAGTCAGACCGGCGACCGAAAAAATCATAAAATTCTGGTAAGAATGGGTATGAGTAACGACCTCACTTTAATAGAATGAGTAAAAAGTTTTCTCACTAACGGAAGGCAACTGGTGAAGGTCGGAAATTCCACCTCCTCCTATCAACAAGTACATGGTGGTGTGTCACTGGGAACGATCCTTGATCCTGTCTTTTTTTGATAATGATAAACGGCCTGCTAAAAGATTGGGATAGTCGGTGGAAACATGTAGATTACGCTACGCTTTCGGAGACACTTGCTGTAAATAAAAAATCAGTCCTGCAATCCACCTTAGACAAGATCAGTCGCTGGTGTAAAGAAAACGATATGATTTTAAATCCTCGGAAGTGTAAGGAAATGCTTGTTTGCTTTTTGAATAGGAAACCCGATTTACTAGCACGGACTGTAAATGGATATCCTGTCGAACATAGAAAGTCCGAAAAGCTTTGGGCCTAACGCTTAGCAGTGATCTAAAATGGAATGCACACGTCTACATCATAAAAAAAATATTCAAGACGCCTGTACATGTTACGTCTTCTAAAAAACCCAAGGCAAATACGAGAACACTAATTATAGTGTACACATCGTGTATCAGACCACTATTCGAGTATTGAAACAAAATTTGGCAGTTGAGCATTCCAGCTTATCTGTCAAAAGATATTGAAAGGATTCAGTGAGGAGCTTTAAAAATTATCCATCCACCACTATCTTACTGTGATGCACTTGCAGCCTGTAGAATTCCAACATTGTATTCAAGACGTGAGCAGCTCTGTCTGACGTTCTTTAAAATAAAAGTTCTTCCAGAGGCCAGTCCGTTAACAAGTCTGCTGGAGATTGCTGCGAACCCCAAATACGATCAACGTGCGCTAAAGACGTTTGTACCAATCAAATGTGGAACTAACCGTTTTAAAAACTCTTTTTGTCGGTCGTCTGTAGAACGATTTAATACTCCTAGTTCTTAGGTTTTACTTGAATATTTTAGACATAGTGTATATATCTATGGTTACCTAGTTATAGCCATTAGTTATAGCCAACAATCTGCTTAGGTTCGACATTTTTTATGGATAGATTTCAACCGTTAGGGTTGCAAAATCCAAGTGCATAATAATAATAATAATAATGATATGGCCCTAAAGCACAATCAAATCTAACATACGTGTTGCTATGGCGCAATAATCACGGAAAGCATCCTTTCTATACATTTCAGTAGTTGGTCAATGTTACAGACAAGGCGCTACATACGTTTATTTTAGAATTTTGTAAGACCACGGTGCGCAAATCACGCCGAGGATTAAAGTTTTTTAAACTTGTCCAAGTAGGTTCATTGACCTTTGGCATTGATAATTGCATGCAATTTTTGGGCGTTTTATACTTCTCAGAAATTTCTTTTTATTTCTCTAGTCCAATATCGAACGAAAATTTTTCGTTGACCATGCTGGCAACATATTCTATCAATTTTGGGCCGTAAGAAGCGAACAGTTATAAAAACTCGTCAATGGCTTGTAAAATGTCATCATTATTGGTGGCAAAATCATTCCTGCCAAAAAGACTGATTATATGGTCATGATTGTACGGTTGTTTGTGGTCGAGCTCGAAATGGTTTGCTAAGGATATATTGGTTTCCTCTAAAGCTGTCGTGCATGCTTTTTCTGAAGCTGGCGTGCGTGCAAGCTCCAATGCTGGCAGGGGCAACCTCCTCTTAGGCTAGCGTAGTGGATGGTGTTAAAACACCGGCCTTAGAAGCTCGATCTGCGCGTAATTACGAAAGAAAAGTGTTTGTGTCTGTCATGCTTTTCTGAAGTAGTGAAAACATATTGGCCCTCATTGCCCAATCGGGGTGCTGGTGCAGGTGCGAGCGCTGGTGCCTGTGCAGTAGAATTTACATTTGTCTCACTATCTGCCATGCTACGCTATACTGATAGAACAAGTACAGAGAAAACAAACTTTATAATACCATTTAGCTCTAATAGAACCAGAAGATACAAGCGTCGTTTTCATGAAAAAACGTTGAAGCCAAGGGACAAACCAAAAACCGTGTGCTAACTAGTTGGCATGAACGGTACAACTGGTTCGCTCATGTTCGGTACTCTCTCTCTTGTACAGCCACGTAACGAATTTAGCTATTGGCGTAATAGAATTATTTCTCATTTTTTTCCACTATGGTACAGTTATGTTGAATTTGTTATTATATAGTCCAGTCAGCTACCTGGTCTGCTATATCTTGAAAGGTGCTAGTTTCATTCTTTTGGATAATTTTGAGACCGTTGTGTCATCAGCGATTTTCTACATTTTATCAGAGGGCTAACTCAGGGGCGGATCTAGGGGCTGTCAAAGTAGCCATGCGACTAACGTAAAAACTTAAGCATTTAAAAAAATTTAGATCAAGGTTTTCAAAGTATTTCCCAGCGAGCAAAAGCTTCCTCTGATGATGCAATCATAGTTTTTTCACACTCCAGCATGCAAACTTCGATCAGGTATGCACCTTGAGCCAGCAAACGATTAGTCAAACAGTAGTGAAGCGACAAGTCGAGTAAGCGGTATTCAAATGAAAATTGACTTTTCTGCCTTGTATTTTGTGCATTTTCATCGGTCAAGTTTGCTGTGACCACATATTAGGGGCATATTGATTGGTTAAGCCTTTGTTGACTAATGATTGCAGCATTTTGACTCAAGCACGCGAGTTTTGACTATTCATGCAAATAGGTAGTACCTTGTGATTAGTTTATTTGCGTGAAGGAGACTAAAGATCGTCTCTTGTGATTGGCCTTCTGATCATCAACTTGGAAACATCGGCACACTCGGCTAGTTGTACAGCTATGAAAGGCGAACGTGCGGCGTTGGTGCGAAGTTCGC
This sequence comes from Phenganax subtilis, assembly GCA_025434845.1. Taxonomy (NCBI): domain Eukaryota; kingdom Metazoa; phylum Cnidaria; class Anthozoa; order Malacalcyonacea; family Clavulariidae; genus Phenganax; species Phenganax subtilis. Next base: position 3,795 of record JAOBYK010588667.1, on the reverse strand, counting down.
GTTAACAGTTTATATGTGTCCAAACACTGATCCTGGCTCTTAAAACTAACAATGACGCTGGCAATGAAGCTTGCTGGCGCTGCAATACGGTAATAATATGTTGTTTACATACGGTGCTGAGTTTCTACTGTTATTGTAGCGTAAACATGTGCTATTTCATATATATTATGAGGCGTAATAATATAGAGCAGCGAGGCGGTGAAGTTTGACCAGCATGTTATTTAAAATATGTGTTGAAGTTTGCATCTCTGTGCTATCGTTCCAAGTATTAATTGATACGATGAAGAATTTGAGATTTAATTTATGATGTTGGCTCCTTTACTAGGACCTATCTCCTTCCAGTTGAGTTAAACTTGTGTCAACGTTGGAATGTGGTTTGATTGTTCCAAGCAATACAAAATATTTTGTTGTTTTGACAATCCAGTCACCACGTGTATTGTGTTGTAGGATCTAGTTGTGATAACGTAAGAATCGAGACAGCCTTAGTGTCTGATGATGACGTAGTAATCAGTTGCTAGATTTTTCACTTTGCTCATTAGAAGTCATAGGTATCTTAGAAAAATACTGGGTTTTGTATTTCAGAATTTAAATTGTCATTTGATGCTTATTTATTCCTAGCGTTTAATATTTATCTTGTTAACTATTTTTTCTTAGTTTTTGTGGGTAGCGCATGCGCAGCTAGCCACAATGTTATCGCTAAAGAATTGTCCGGGATGGCTTGGTAATTTGGTAATTTCGTAATTTCATGACATCTTCGGTGATCATCGACTCGACGAACGGTTGTCGATCCCGCCTTCGTCATATTTTTCAACAAATGCCGATTACGCGCGTGTGAGAGGCTGACGCGGAGACTAGAGCAGTGTGAGAGCCATTGGTAATGACTGATCTGAAAACAACTTCATAGTTTACGAAGAATTTTTGGAGTTTTTCTGCAAATTTTATGATTGAAAGCCACGGTAAGTGCTTTGTCTTGTTTTATCTTTTATTTCAATCACTCATTGTCTTCTGTGGTCGTAACATCGATCGGGGCCAGATTCTTGGAGCGTAGAAAATACAATGAGGCAAGCTAGCCTGACAATGTAAAAATTCGGATAAACACGACGCATTGTTGCCTGCGTTGGTCGGCTTGGATCGTACATTTATTTTATATTCAAGCTAGCCATTGTGCGATAATATTCCAACAAAACTTACAACTGCCGGCCGACTTGCAGGATTTACATACAGACAAAAATACTGACAAATAATTAATTCAACCCCAATTTGCCTAGTTCGGGAGAAAGAATCAAAGTGGAGTACACAGACTTTTTGTCTGAAAGTGTATACAAATCCACAGCTAACATAGCGGTCATCAAATCTGTTTGACTATTGCTATAGTATTCACAAAATCTGTCTATTTGACTATCTCTTTGACGTGCTATTGCTATATTTTTATATGTCAGCAAGAGTTGTGAAAGTTACCACGCTATATCTACGATTATTTCAGCGTTTGCTTGCTGAGCACTTGGATGAAAATTCGAAACCAAGTCGATGAGAACTGGATGAGAAGACCACAGTAATGAAACTACTGACATTGTTGACCCTCTGGCCTTGTGTGGTATTCACCGAGTATTCCCTATATCCACATACGGAATTGTGAACTGTTTGTTGGAGCCAGAGATGTTAACAAACACTGAAGTTCTCGTTATTAAATAAAGCAATATTAAACTACTTCACTCATTCATTCAAGATGAAGGCAACAAATTGACGCATTTTTGGAAACCTCTTCATCAACAGACGTTTGTGTCGGAGGCAAGTAATGGCATTCATTGTTAGAGTAACTGATTCTTAGACTAATGGACCTTACAAAAAAGCTGCATACTCTTGATGGGATCTATTTGATATGGAACTATCGTCTTCGAATTAATGGTGGTACAGGTATCGGCAAGGAGCCCTTGAAACCAACTCTGTACTTTTTCTGGGTGTGTATGATCTTGCACTATTGCCTTTCGCTAGATAGTGGCTATACAGATATTGTCAATAAACCTTACAATAAACCATACCAATATGCTGTGTACACTGACTGGATTTCCTCTGATTAATTAACAGTGATAACATAGTGTCAATGAATCTAGTCAGTGTGCATTTGTACCCGGTTGATAAACATAGTGTGCATTCGTACCCAATCGATAAGATTGTAGAATTTACTACATCATGCCTCCGATGGTTCTTAAGAATAAAGGTATTTAATGCTGAAAAAGTTGAAGATTGAACTATGGAAACCGACCTTTAATTGACGATTTATGGTGACATTAAACTTCAAACAGTTGGCTGCATCGTGCTTGACTTGCTCTATCGAATGATATATTATTACAGATGTTGTTATTTAACATCATATGTGACAAAAAGCTTGTTTGTATTTGCTGATATTGAATTGATATGCTTTATTTGTGAATTCTGTTGTTTAAAATTGATGTTACCAATTGTGTAATAAAATCTACTTTGTACAACTGTTTTCAGAGTAAACATGAACTAGCGCATTTTTTGGTAAGAGAGGTTTTGACGTTATGTGGCATTAGAATAGTAAAAGCAAGCATAATATTTCATCGGATTTAGCCTGTGGTTTGGTGGTGAACACAATTTGCAAACAAAGCCAACTCCCATATTACTCAGTCCATTTGCCAAGTTAATCAATGATATCACAATGATTGTTCTGAAACCATGTGAGCACTATCCATAGTTTAAGTCAAAGAAAGTGTTGCTATGCGTGATGTTCTACAGATGTTATAATTATAGTCGTACAAAAGCGGTGACTGTGCGCATTATAGAGAATGACCAGTAAACAGACAGTAGGCTACCCACATGTACGCAATGCGTACCTATTTTTTTTTAAAGTTAATCACTAACAAAAAACTTAAATGCCGCAAACCGTTAACGCCTTCCCCTCTGAGTATGCGTTCCCCAGAACAATCTCCCTTGGATGTTTGCCAGCAAAGAGTGTGACTAACGTTTGGAGAATCCTAGATCCACCCCTGCGCTAACTTACTATATTAAGATTATTGATAAAGATAAAAAACAGCCAGGAGCCAATTTTTTCCCTTCGTGCATCCCCAGTTGGAAACCAAAACAAATTTGCGAAGAGCTCAGGCCTGATTTTGACCCGATTTTTCTGATGCCGTAAGAAGTCCGTGATCTAATTTACAACTGTTAATCCAATTCCGTAACTGGTTAATGTGAGTATAAGTATTTGTGATCTGTCAGATCGAAGGCTTACTTATAGTAAAGTACAGCCACCCGAACCACTGATCCTGTTCCATCTGTACTGCCTAGGCAGTTATGAAAATTTGAAACAAAGGCAGCTGTTGTATTTGATCCGGTAATAAAACCAAATGTTTGGCAGTCTAGAGACTTTAATAACACGGGTTTCAGTTCATGCACATTCGATGAGAAATTTTTTGAACAGTTTTGATCACGAGGAGGTTAATGAGATTCGTTGGAGGGCTTCACTATAATCTGTAATTTTTGATGATTTAGGTGTAGTTGGTACATCAGTAGCCTGCTCGCAGCCCGATATTTCTGAAACGAGAAATAACGGTCTGCTAAACTGCGAGCGTAATCATGTTCCATGACGTATCACTTACGGAAAAATAGGTAGTGTTCGTTCATTGTTAGCAAACTATATGTTTGTAATAAGCATTAAGATTGGCTAGAATTTACAAAGAAATATGAATAAATTTTGCTTTACTGCTGAGTGCTGATCGGATTATGAGCAATATGGCGGCGTCTTGTATTTCTTCATCTTCAAACGAGCGTTGGAAT
>JAOBYK010588666.1:0-17776 GCA_025434845.1 Phenganax subtilis | reverse complement strand
TAAAATTTAGAGACTCTACATCGTCGGAAACGGCATTTTCAGACTCGTATCTATTCGTTCTTACAGATCAAATTTGGACGATTCAGAGAAGTTAATTTCTTGAGATCTGCACAGGAAAACTTAAAAAATTTATCAAAACTCCGTAATAAATTGACTGATTCGCCCAACGTCAGGGCTCATCAGCATGCTTAGGAAACACGAATGCGTGATTCCGAAATGGCATGTAAAGACAAAACTTGCACAATAAAGTCGAAGTACATGTTAACGTACCTTTTCCTCACTCGCTAACGCAGATATTGGGTCTGGATGCTCTTTTGTTGGCCCATGTTCACCAACAAAATGGAGACTACATATGTAGCCGTCCTTTTTGCATTGAAAATGAAAACCGTCACCTCGATGGCACGCTGTTTTCCACCGCTTTCGCTTCTCAGATGATCTCTTGGGTGCAGGAAAACGTATGAAATAAATAGGATTCTTTTTTTTTAAAATTCTATTCCAAAAATGCGGCAATCTCGAATCGTTTTTGCATGTACCCCAAGCGCAATGTTTACTTGCCACCATATTGTTACCAATACGAATGTCCGCAATGTTTACATTTTGATCACGTGGCAACTACGCGTGTTTTCAATGACTAAAGTTGCAAATTTTCTTGGACAAACTTGCTGCAATTAATGTAGTCTACTCAAGCGTGGTGTTGAGGAAAATCATATTACTAGTGTTAGACCGATGCAACTCTGACAATACATATTTCTGGAATAGGACATGTAAACTGTCAATTTTTGGCAAAACAATAAAGAAATTCTTACGTTTTTCTCTTATACATTAGTGTTCTCTGTATGGTATCAGCCAGAGTCTTTTGCACAAGACAGTAACGGATCAATGCTCTCCCTTTTCCTTGTACTGTTTGCAACTACATTAATTGTTTAAAAAAATTGTAAGAAAACTTCTCATCAACCAAAGATTGTTGAGTCCAATGCAATGGGCAATAAAAGCTATCGACCAAAGTTTGATCGACCTATACAAGGAGAAAGAAGCTAAAATCTACCAAAATGGCAAAGTTTGGTTGCGATATATTTTAAAATTCGGAAAGTAGCTATAGCCCGCGAAGCGTACGAACTTTTTTTTTCGTATTGGGTGCGGACAAAATAACCACTTTTGAGTCGAAAGTGGTTATTTTTCTCGCACGTAATACAAAAATATATAAAATTTGCAAACTTCACACAGCTATATTTTCCGCATATACAACATTTCAAAACTAAACTTTGCCTTATTACTCATTTTGAGGTGCTCTTCTAAGCTGATAGTGATGGATTTGTTCTTCTTTCTAGATCTAAACTTAGTCGATAGCTGGAATTGTCCATAATGGAACACAGGTCTTAACTAAGACAAAGCGAAATGAAGGATATTTTCAAAAAGGACGCATCAAAATGCTCAAAATGGCACTTGTGGTTGCAAAATGTCATAAATGCGGAAAGTAGCTATAGTCTAAGGAAGTTTGCAGATTTTGCTATTTTTACATCAAAAATGACAGCAATTCAGTTCTGTACGTAATACAAAACTATACAAAAGAGCTACACCTTAAGATTGACGTTTACCGCGAACACTGCAAACGGGTAAGTTTAAGTCACATTGTAAAGTCAACTACGCATGTCAGTTGTTCGATGTTAGAGGAATCTATATAATGAATTGAAGCGCCGTTTGGCAACTTCGCTCCAGAACTGTTGATATTACAATCAAATGGGATTCAAAGTTTGTCGTTAACATGCCAGTTAGCGGTTCACCGTAAACGTCAATCTTAAAGTGCCTAAAATCTGCGAATGTTGCAATTACGCTGTATATTCTGTGCATTTTACAACATTTTGCAACAAAACTTTGCAATTTCACAAATTTTAAAGTTTTCTTTGCAGCAGTGGTGATGGATTACCTTCTTTTTCCCAGGATCAAAATGTAGTCAATATAATGGAATTTATCTGCGAATTTACTGTAGCTAAAGCAAGTTATTTTAGAGTTGTTCAGTGTCGTTTGAAGATTCATGATATCTCAGTTAGCTTGATGAGGAAACGTTTAGCTAGTTAATTGCTTACTACATTTATTTTGAGATCCGTGATGTTTCTAGCAATCTTGATCAATTGGTTCTTAGGTGGTGCGAGAGTTGAAATCACTCTCTGTGTAACAACTAATCAGATTTAGGTATAGGTTGCTTGCAATTACGTGATTTTTAACCAAATGAGGAGGCAAGCAGACAATTTTGTTGACAATTTTTTCCTAGTTTTGCGGATTGTACAATAACAAATTGAAAAGATATCAAACCTTAATGCCCTAAATCGTCGGTGAACTCAACTGAAAAGTTTTTAATGGGCATAGTTGTTTACTTACCCGTCATATGAAATCTCAAGATCGCGTGATTGAAGACAACCTATACCGCTCTGGGGCCGGTTGTTCGAACGGTGAATAGCGTTATCCACTGGATAGTGATTTTTTGTAGTCTTTGTAAAACTTTCCATTGATTGTTATAACAAGAAATTACGACTGATATCAATAGATTGAAGTATCTAATATTTATATCGTTGACTAAAATCGAAGTTTCTGCAGTTTTTGTCTGATTTTATGAACGTTGAAAATTTTACTATCCAGTGGATAGCGCTATCCAACTTTCGAACAACCGGCCCCGGATAGCTAATCAAATTCAATAAAAATGAACACAAAAAGTTGAGTTTTAAAGACAAAAATCTGGATTTTGATTTCACACCAAATTGCTCTCCACTCAGTGCAATTATTAAATTATAAATAATAAATTGTAATAGAGACAACAGTACCTGTGATAGAGAGTTCACATATCGAACACCCTCATCTTTCGGAAGACACTCAGCAAAGAAGTTCCAATAATCTTTTCTCATACCAAGGAAAGTATATTTATCTAGAAAATTCAGCATAGAAAACATAATGTGGAACTGCTTTAAGCATTAACTCCTGTACTGTTTAATTCTATTGTACCTTTCATGCCATTTCTTAAAGCAGTTTCTAATTTTACGCACAACTTCTGTAAAACAATTTCATTGTCGTCAATCGGATCTTTGTTTTGAAAATAAGTGGTCTTCAACTGAGCAATGTAACCTGGAGAAAAATTTGATAGAATTTTAATGGAATACTTAACCAGTTGATGGGCAGTGCACCTCAATCTATAATCTACAATCTGCAACCTTTATGTAACTCTTCTCCAAGAGGTGGACAAAACATATGTGCTACACTATATTTCTTCATAATTACCTTCATACAATATATAATATATATAAACTACACTCAGTGCGCTCTAGGTTAACAAGCATAAGTGAGTAAAATCATCTAGCAACAGAGAAAATAAAACTAGTTTGGCATAAGTCTGAGAGAGCAGAGTTTTCTAGGGTCAATTAAAATAGCTGGTATTAGACAATTGAGTAACATGAGTTGGCATTAAACACAGTAAAATCATCTGGCATTAGACATTAAAGTACTAGTACTTCTACCATCTACAATCATTCGGCATGTAAGAATGCCCAGTATAAGTAAAATTATCCGGTATTAGGTACAGTAATACTATTGCCTAGCATCAAACTGCAAAAATTTATCTGGTGTAAGACAGAATATTAAATTTTATCATGTGGTGTTCGTTTGTAAAGAAAGAAAATGCACTACCCGAGGAATACACAATTCGGTAGATCACCAATATATAAACGATAACAAAGTTAAGAAAATTATTTGCTCAATTGCTCCTGCAAAGAAGACACGCAAACGATGCTTCAGTGCACAATGACAAATATTTCAGAACAATAAATACAGAATGAACAGCACTACACCACAGAAATAAGTTTATTTACGAATAATATGTGTACATGAAATGAATAGACATTGTAAATATTTTGATAATGTTGCGAAAACCTTTTACATAGTTGCAATGCATGTCGCATGACTAACACTAACTGACCTTTGATATCGTTCACAAGGCGGTTAACATCGGTCACATAAGGTTCCATAGTTTATAATTTTAGAAAGTCATCCCTGCCGAAGAAAGAGCAATTTTCTCTTACATTTTTTCGTCCGATGCAAAATGTTTGCGAGAATATAGAAATTTATGACAAAAATTAAAGCCCATGTTTACGTTTAAAAACTTGATAACAAAGGTGAACGTTTACACCTTGGGATTACAAGGGATACATTTGGATAATTGTAGATTTCTACCTTTGACTTCAACAAGTACTATACCTGCTGCAGACCAAGGGGTCAGAATTCAAAAACACTCCCAAAGCTTTTAAATCAAATATTTTTTAATAGAACTATGGGTAAATACAAAATTACTGTATTCAGTTAAAATACTTTCAATTTCGTTCTTCAAGGAATACATAAATATTATTTCTAATTTGAACTTACCCGTTGTTTAAGCTAAACGGCGTACGAACAACCGGCCCCAGGGGCCAGTTGTTCAAAGCGCGTTTAGCTTAAACAGTGGATAAGTTCAAAATAAAAATCATATTTATGCGTTCCTTGAACAACGACATTGAAACGTTTTTGACTGAATACTATTATGATGTATTTACCTATAGTTTAGTTACATAACATTTGATTTGAAACTTTTAGAAAATGCGTGGGATTGTTTTTGAAATCTGACTTCGTACGCCGTTTAGCTTAAACGGAGGGATAACAACCGGCCCCTGCTGCGCTCCTCACATTTCTCACCACCACCATTCACTGTGACTCACCTCTGCCCGCAATTTTCTTTGAAAAGCCTGGGTGTACTGTTTGCTACCTGCTAGTATAAATATTGAATAATACATTGTTGCAGTATGACCAACTTGTAGTGTTGTGGCTTCGAGCAAGATTTTATGACAATTAACTATGATTAGCTGTAGCGATCTTTTCCTACTTGCCTAAATATTTGCTCATTAAGGCTACGTTTACACGAAACCGGTTCGGTGCGAACTAAAACGAGAATAAAACATTCGGCGGTATTTACTATTGAAACTTCTTGTACAAAAGTATTTGTTTAAATTTGTTCTGTTGTAGTAGCTTTAAACTTTAAATTCGTGTTTGAATAGGTGGATTTGGCGTCGTAACACTGCGGAACAAATCTCGAGTGAGTGTTGCCTAACGTCCATATGGTGAAAGATGAAAAACTCATTTCTATCCGAATCCATGCACTTAATCAGCTTTTAAGTTTACAGACTACATAACTACCCTATGAATAAGAAAAGAATCTTTCTGAACCTTTCCAGCTCAGCTCAATATACTCATTTAATTTTTTATGAAAGAATAAGAAGACACTCAGAGGCGATGCACTCACTCACAACCATTTTTGTGCATTTGGCTTTCGAGACCAGTACTTAGAATCAAGAAAGACCTGAAGTACACTGGCGCCAGAGTCAAGCACAATTATCTTTTTCCACTCAATTAAACACATTTTTGCATGACTTCTTTTGCTGCAATTTGCTCTTTCAAAGTCAAGCTACTCTGAGCAATACTAGTGTAGTGTAATATTTGCAGTAGACAAGAAAACAACCGCTGTAAAAAAATTCCATATCAATAATATCACATCAAACTGCCAAATGAAAGTTCTGCAATATATTAAGTAACTGTTATGATGTCACCGGTATAAGTACATGAAACTAGTCCAACATTGAAACGAGAGGTGTTCTATTTCAACTAAAAGGTAAAACAGAAGCACTTGGTTTCTTTCGTCAAAACAATTCGTATTATAAAAATGTAAAAGAATCATTAGGTATATTGGAGTATAAACAACAATAACCGCAAAAAAGGAATTCCATATCCAGCATAGATCGATAAAAGATAAGAGTGCCCCTTAATAAAGTAGGCGCGATACTCAAGTAGACTTTATGTATTTTGCATTCAAAAGTAAACCAAAGTAACACAGCTAAAACACTGGTAATCTCCACACTGAGAAGAATTCAGCCCATATCGAACTTGCATGTCGGCCCCCATTTTCTTTGAATGTTGCAAAAAAGAGGGACAGGGAGGATGGGGCATATGATTGAATGAATAGATAATTGAATGAATAGACATCAATGTTAATCCGGCAATTTATTTCCAATTGCCCTAAAAGTTTTCTTTGCGCATTTGAGCAAAGAGGCCGCAATGACAACAGCTGAGTACATACATGGGCAAAAGTGGACGTCATAGCTAGCGCCACGTTACGCATTGATGACACTAACTGATCCGTAACAGTGGCTATATATAAATGTGAATAAGCCGCAGTGCAGATAAGTCACTAGCAGTAAGTTTTGGCGCAGTTTGCTTGGTTGAAGTTTTCCCTATTATTACTTGTTTGGACTGTGTTCAAGAAAGGTATGCGTTTTAGCTTTTATGTCAGCGACTTAAATTACTGTGCAATTCTTTGGTGCATCGTGCGCTTTGCATGTGTGTATTGCAGAATGCACTGTAAAACGCCTTTTTTCCCGAAAGTTCACTTCAGCACTGAGTGCTGAGGTGAAGTTATATTTTAAAGAACCAAAGCAGTCTTTAGTGAAACGTGCGTAAAAGTTTAACTTCTACTTCGAAAATAGAAATTAAAGAAATTAAAAGGTTGCAATTTCGTTTATTCATGCATGATATACTTTTTGTCATACCAATCTTAAGACCGTCAAGGACTGCATGCTAAATGCGTTTTAATGTTGCGTTGCTCGTCACGAATATGATTTATTATTACCGCATACAATTTTGTCACATCATGATAATAAGAAAAAAGAATTTTTCACTTTTTTCCGTCAAACTAATGACAGAGGATTTCACTGGACGGATAAAAATGTTTCAAGTACAAAACGGTTGAACCGATTTTAGACAGCTGAATTCTATTAGGATATATTTAGTTGGTCCTACGTATAACACGACTGAAAAACTTTGGAAAAGTTGGAGAAATAGTTGAACACGCTTCCACTTTCTGGCTTCCCCGTTTCGTGAGATATATTTCAACTGCATGAAAAATATTGAGGTCTGTAGGGCCAAAGGAGGGGCACTAACTAGTTTATGCATAGTTATGCAAATTAAACCTGTGAAATATACTTGGCCTATTTAGTTCATAGAAATTGATGACGTGCATTCATGCAACAAGGCGGGTTATTAATGCCGCTCTCCATTTCAATCGTATCGTTAGCATGCTGCAGCGTATTTCTTAGTTCTGTGGGGCTCAGTGCTCACCATAGAGATACGCTACGTTACATTACATTACGCCTACAGTACTGTCAAACCTAGTGGAAATCTACAGCATCGCATAACTGTAGTTCAGAAAATAATCATGAGGATATCTGTTACTTCTCCATGAATTAATTTTTATGGGTTTTCTTCCCGGTAATATTTAGGTATAAACAATTAATGTCAAACTATAGTAAGGTATGAACGTAGCAGTTGTCACACCTGCTTAAGCAAGCATGTGAATCTGTGATTCGTGACGTTCTCAAGTAGATCCTTCAAAAGCAATTAGCGCAAATGACTCGAAATTAAGTTCAATCTTTAAGGTTTTTTCCCCTTCAAAGACCTTTAAGGAATTCCGCTTGTTCAACGACCTTTAAGCGATTTCTGTTTTGAGTGACTTCAAGGTTGCAGCGAATCAGAGCGACATGGATCGATGATTTCCCATGAACCTTTAGCAACAGTATTTGTGTAAACAAGGCCTTCAGCAACCCTTCAGCCCTATGCCAGTTCCAGATCGTTATCCTACAAAGAACTCGTACTCGACCCATGCGACACTGCTTGTCGAAAATATCAGTAATTAAAAATCATACCCAGTCCATCACCCTATTTTTATGAACTGATATTAAAAGTTGACTCTGAAACATGAACAACGTCAAAAGACTGGGTCAAGCACGGTGATTGGTGGAAAACGTCAAGTTTACTTCCGGTCGATGTCCGCGTTGTCAAAAACGCCGCTTACTTAAACTCTCTATTTCTAAATTCATTTCCACCTAACGACTAATTAATTCTCTCTGCTAAACGAAGTTTTCCCATATATTGTAACTTAAAATCAAAGTCTGCAACAGAGCATAGATACTGAAGTACCAACTACAGTAAACCGGATGATATGCAAATGATAATATGCAAGCGTATGCTAATTATATTCTACTCAAGACTTTCAGAGATAAAACTGTGTGCGCAAATTAAATCTGAAAAAATCAAAGGAGTAATTCCACAGTAGAGTTGGTAACATTAAAATGATTAAATTCTTGTTTCCTCTTGATTTTATGAAAATTTTTAATGTCTATGGTAGAAAATAGACTTAATTAAGGAACATGAAATGAGCAGAAGCTTTATAAAATCTGATTTCTATGACATTTTAAGGGACCAAGAGCAAAAACTTTTTATATGATGTAGTTTGGAGTAGTAATTGTAACAGTTTTTTCATGGCTGCCTTATCTTATTTATGTATTTGGGCTCCCATCATTTATATGTAGCAACATTATAGGTATGTATCAACAAGGAAAAGTTATTTCAAAAAGGTACTTTGGCATTTACCAGAATTCTGCAGGGGCTGGTTGTTCAAAACTGGGTTAGCATTAATCCTGGGTTAAAATTTAACTAGCTGTTTGGTTTGCAGTGGCGTAACTAGGAAATTTTTTTGGGGGGGCAAGCACTAAATTTTTCCGACAAGTGGGCGTGGCTATAAGCTTATATGAGTGTGGTCTTTTTAAAAAATGCTTTATTTATTTACTAATTTATAATATATAATATAAATTAAATTCAACTAATGTGAAATCATACTGTCTTATAATGTCGACAAACAGAGTTTGAAAGAAATGCTGATACTATGGTACAGAACCCATTGTAAAGATACTTGTATAGAATTTCTGACTGCTTGCTATCTAAGTGTTGCGTGCAGGGGCAGCCCCCCCCCAATGGTTACGCCACTGTTGGTTTGTGCATTTCTGTCTTTTCATTTGTTTCAAACTTTGCAAATAAAGGCATCTTTTTGCATAGATTAGCTTTGTGGAAAACTTTTGTCAAGTTAGTAAACAAGCCGTTAAAAATTTTGCTTCAAACTTTTTGTGAACCCAGGGTTACGCTAACCCAACTTTGAACAACCGACCCCAGATGATTATTAAACATGACAATTTTGTAATGCCATCGCATCCGTCACGGCATATTTTGGTCTCTGCTCCCCCCCTGGAGCGGAGCTTGACAGAAACCATCTTCAGTATATTTAATACACTTTGCGTTTTAGTGTTGGGTAATAAGTACTTGAACTTGCCAACTAATGCTTGAAGAAAAAACTTGATTGTAAATTACGTGACAAACGTCTGTGTCCATTTTGTGTAACGTCCGTCACACAGATTCAAGCGGCGATTGTAGGCAACTGTGCAGATTTCAGCAAATTTAAACTTTTTCATGAGATAGACGTTGTGATAACGTATTGTAGTGCAAAAAAGTTGGAGCCAGGATACTACAGCTAGCGGAACAAGATGTTTTGTGTCTAAATAATTCTTTAAATGTAACGTCCGTCACTGTCGAATTACCCAAAGTGCATCAGGGGAGTACTCGCTATGATTTAATCTTGACCACGTATGATGATTAAGATTGTCTATATTAAGTTCCTTTTAAAGGTGCAACATGTCCTCGCATTTCTAAGCAAATATATGCAGTTTGGTCAGAACGTACAGCTTACTGGTTGCGAAATATGCGCATGCGATATGCGCTGCGCAAGGACAAAACCTTCAAAGATTTTGACATAAGTGGCACTACTGTCTTGCCTTATGCTGTGATTATAGTGTACATCGAAATTCGTTGCTGTATATTGAGCCTTTTATAGTTACACAAAGAGATCAAATAGTCAGTGTACATTAAATTTGTACAACGCCAATTAATGGGCCTTTACCTTTGTGATTCAAAGTGCATCGTTCTATTGAATACAAATGCAAAGTACTAATAGATCATTGCGATATAGACAAAATTTTGATCTAGACAAAATATTACCGCAGCCAAAGAGAGCATTATAAAATTCGAAAATTTGCCAAATTTGGTTGTAAAGTGTGATGACTTGTGGAAACTATAGCCTTGCAAAGTTCGCAAATTTTGTATATTTTTACATTAAGGAGACGAAATTTACCCCGCTTTTGAGAAAGGGTATTAAATTTTGACCACGTAATACAAAAATATACAAATGTTCTACACTTTGCGAATTGCTACGCTTTTCGCATTGCTTACTATAGTTACTTTCGCATTGCTTACTATACTACGCTTGCATTGTTTGCTATGCTTACAATCTTTCGCGACGAAACTTTGCATCTTCACTTATTTTATTATGCTCTTTCTAGCTTTGATGATGAATATCCCTCTTTTTTGCTTGATCAAAATAGTTTGTTATTTAATGCTCCCATTACTTGTGTTGCAATTAACAAAATCAATGCACGGCAATATTTGCTTTGCTGTGATATGCCGTTGTGCAGCTGTTGTTCACAGTACCGTTGCTTTTAGATCACTTAATTTCCACTTTGTGAGTTGAAAGTTTAGCTTCATGTAGCAGATGCAGACATGGAAGTGTTTTTAAAGTGATCCCGTAATTGAACGGACTCCACTTTAACCCCTAGCGTATATCTTTGTTCTAAAGTCATTAGTTATGCTTCGGTGCTGAGGGAGAAACGAGATGAGCTACGTAACGCTGCGGTACAGCTGATCGAAGTGGAAAACAATTTATGAACTTAGACAAGCTTTATATTCTTATAATATGTATATACGACTGGAAGTTTTTATAACACAAAACCAAAAGTAGTATCAATTTGGACTTATACGAATCCCGATTACAATATTAGGACTAAAGCATCACCAATTGAAGTCAAGCTACGGCAGTACTCTAGTAGCCTCAATCTACAAACTCAGCACCACGTTTCATTGCTAATTCTTGTTTCAAAAAGTTTACTTTTATTCAATCGCTTATCTGTAAATTTGCACGTCTCCCAGTATTTTTATCAGTAATTAAGGAAACCTCGATTTGGGTAAATTCAAAACTATAGGCCAGTGATTCTATTTCTCAAAATACTTCATGACCAATTAATATCCATCTTTTAAGCTGTTTTTCTTTCAAAAAGAAATGAAGTCTCTGAAGGGCAGGCTAATTTAACACGAGCAAATTTTTTATAAAAGATGCCGGAAAATTTATGACATTGACACATTTTTGCAACTAGGTAGATATTACGATGTCGCCGGTTGGTGAACATGCGCTTTTGCATTTCAGATGTGTGTATCAAATAACTGTTAGTTGTCACAGTTTTTCTCAAACAATACCGTAACCCTTATGTACTAGTTGTTTAAAAGCTAGATAGCTTGACCGTGGGTAAACATAAAATTTGACGCAAATTTATTAACTGCTTTTTCATAAACTTGGAAATATTTTGCCACAAATCAAGTCTGGATCGATAGAAGTCTTAATTTGTAAAGTTTTGAACGAGATACACACACAGGCAGAAGTACAAAAAAGAAAATAGCAAGACAAATCTTAACCCTGGATCAACACCGATGCAGCTTTGAATAGATCCCAGGATCTTCAAAGCAGACAGAGGACTGGGTCTTATTCTCGACAGTTTTGTACTCACTAAAGCGAAGACGGCACCTTACTCTTATAAAGAAGACTGTCCATTTAACGGAGGGATGACGCCCAGTATGCCATACAAGAAAGAGGGTTCTGGAACTGGGTTGAGTCATTCCCGCACGAGTATGGCTCAAGTACGTGGTACAGACGTACGGAACCTGGGTACGAGAATACGAACAGAAGTTTTGCATACGGATCACGTGGTCTGTTTCAATTGAGTATTTCTCAACTATGAATTTAGTTCATCTTATAAAATACACCAAAATTGCAACGAAATGACAATAAAAGCTTAGTCAAATTTACTTAATTAATCATATACGTCAATTAACGTCAAATCATTCTATTATAAAATTTGTTGTCATCAAATATTGACTCATTTTACGTTCATAATGCAAAGATTCATGTCTGCATACCAAAGAGACAAAGAACGCACTATAACAAGTACATTTTAAGCTCTGATTTTCACCCTTATCAATGAACAAACATTTTTTCATTTGAACTTTAAACATTCACAAGGACCTAAAGGCTGCGAAATATGATCCGAGTTTTGAACAAAAATAAATCAATCTAAAGCACAATTAGATTGAAATATATAGGCTATTGCATTGTTTACTATGGCAAAAAGATGTGTCTCTCAGCACATGCAAAGACTGAACTGTTGGTAGGAAGACGGTAAGGTTGCTATGAAGGTGGTAAAATGGCATGTAGGAGTTGAAATCTTCTGGGGTTCTTGGATGTGTCCCAGATATTATAGTGTTGTGCAAACTTTTGTTTAGCCAATTGTGCCTTGAAAATTTCTCGTTCAAAATAAAATGAACGGAAACAATTTGGGAAGTAAGAAACAGCTGCTAATAATTAGTTTTCAAAACGCCAACTGCACAGCAGACATGTGTGCACAATGCCTATAAGCATGCTAAAAATATTGATTGGCATTTTCCGTGCAATAAAGACTCGCACTGCTGCTTATAAGTGGGCTGAAGTTGCTATAAAGCCATTTTTGAAATCAAGACTACTGCTTGGAAGGAACATTAGTGAGACAGTGAACTAAAATTGAAGTACGTTATATTGGTCGCGCGGTAGGGACTTTCTTTAAGCACCCAGCAATTGACTGCACTGTGTTGGACGGAACTTCGAGAAATAAACAATCAAAACTAGCTGATTCTTTCACTTAATATACTATCACTGAACTTTTAAGGTATTGTTACTGATTCAGTTAATTGATATATACAAGTAATAATGGCATTACCATATATTATTTTTAAGTTGATCCATCATTATACAACTACAAGACAGCTGATTCAAAATATTCATCCTTAAAAACCAGTCCCTGATTTCACAGTTATAGGCTAAACTTTCAGCATGCAAGACATCAAGGGACATATATGTACGCAGTCACGGGCTAAAATTGGAAGACAAAAAGAATTTTATTTTTCTTATACCTGGGAGTAGATATAACACAGAAGTGATACCATTGAAGAATACTCAATGACAATATGCAGTTTCATAATCAGAAGCAGTTTGTGGGTTTATAGCGGGAAATTCTAAGAGTTTACAATTTTCGTTTGATATCACGGAATTCCTTTGTAATAATGAATGTAGTATCATGCAACAATTCTTCATGCATGCTACTCAAATATATAGTTGTTAAAATATTTGGTGTAATAAAAGTCAGTACCATATA
The DNA here is from genome assembly GCA_025434845.1 of Phenganax subtilis. Lineage (NCBI taxonomy): Eukaryota > Metazoa > Cnidaria > Anthozoa > Malacalcyonacea > Clavulariidae > Phenganax > Phenganax subtilis. The sequence continues at coordinate 4,535 of JAOBYK010588666.1, read as the reverse complement.
TAACAAACTTCATTAAATATACATCGTTTGAGAAAATGAAACAAAATAACAAATTTTGGGATTGAGCTAGGAGGCCTTGAATTTATCAACATCGTTATCATATTCATGCCGGGTGTAAAGATAACCAGCAATTACAAGATTCATGTTTTTATAAACAAAAAATTCACTAGCAAAGTTCTAAAGCTTAGCTTATGTGCAGGTAGTAAGTTTATTCCCCTTCAATGCAAAAACTTTTAAAACTTTTTCACGACAACGCCTACTGAACCAATCACATACAGCTGTATGGATCGAGCGGCAAAAGTATCATTAAGAACGCCAAAGTCGCCAAGTTTCCTTGATGCATTCTGTAAAAAAAGTCAAATCGCGAAATTCATTATTTGCTGCACAGCTGCCCGCCAAACTTCGATCAGTAGGCCTCTTTCATGCATCGAACTTTTCGCATGCCGAACAAAACGCAAAATAATGACCTAAAGTCTTCGTTTATATTAAAGCTGATTTGCATTAGGTTCGGCAGAAAAGAGAAGTTCGACGTTTCGTAAGTATGGATAGCTATACATACAGCTCGTCTGTTCCCGTTGACTTTTGGGTGTTTTTTCATGAACTAGTACTAATTTTAGTAAACTATTTATATGTTATACAGGTAAAATGAAAGGAACATTATCATTCACCGTGCTAATGTTAATCTCGTTGACGATAGTGCAAATAAAAGCATTTTCCTGGGAAGAATGGGGTAGCGGGAAGGACTGGGGCCGATCATTGAGAACTCCTAAAAAAATACTATGGCCCAATAAATGGAAAATTAATTACAAAAAGCTAGAAGATAGTGCTGCAAAACGGAGAACAGTCAAGGTGAGAATATCTTGAACTGTCATGAAAATGTACGCTCACCAATGAAACAGCGATATACTTTCAACTCTCTGCGCGGAATAGTTTGCGCAATCGATCGATGCACTATGCCAATGATCGAATATGTACTGTTTCTGATTTTAAGATTTTCACATTTCATATTTTATGCTATCAGTGTAGTTTGCTTAATAAAGACACAAAAAATGTAATCGTGCGGTCATTTTGAATTGCCATTCAACATTGAGGCGTCACTTCAAAGCACATTCAAGTTTACATCCCATAACGCACACTCTGCCGATGGCGCTCCTGTGCCCGGGTGAATTTGTAAATCATTGACACTCGTGCCGTTTTTCATATATATTCTACATGTTGATTAGACACTTGGACATAAAACAGTGTTACTGTGACAGTGTTTAGGATACAAAAAGTACGATGCAACAAGAAAGTATTGCAGTTTAGCAATTTTTAATTCAATCCCAACAGATAATGAACTGTGAAATTAAACATAAAGGTAAACAACCTAGAGGTGATACCAGAGGACGTATATATTATAGAAAACTACTAAAAGAGATGTAAACAATATTGAAAATATATTCACGCTGCGGTGTTTACGACCTCGAAATCAAATTGGCTTGTTCAAATACGCGCAAGAAATGTAATTTATTTCACCGAAACAACGCAGCGTGAATTTATTCTCAACATTGTTTACATTTCTTTGAGTAGTTCTGTATCTGTTGCAAAGATATTGAAAACGATACTGAACTGCGTAATCCATCATATGTTAATACTGAACTACTCAAACAATTACAGAAACAAAAGGGTGCAACTATATCCGTTTTTGGTTGTAATATAGTTCTAGAATGTAGAGCTGTCCAATTACGTCAAAGCATAAGGCTAAGTAGATGCCCTATAATGAAGCTCAATTTATGAATTAAACAATGTTATTTGAAATTGTAGCAAATGGAACGAGAAAGAATGCAAGACGAATATTGACGAAGTGCAATTCAGTTCAAATACTCAAAAACAAAAATATCAGAATAAGTCATAATTAGATTTCAAACCTTTGTACAATCATACAATCATGCTAGTTAAGGTACAATATAAAACAATTTAATTCATTGTTTGGTAATGTCGTGTGATGTCATTTTACCATCCAAAGTTAAAACACTTCGCGTCACCGGACATGGTTTATCGATCACCCACCATCTTCTGTACGTGGTGTGGAGGCCTGGGTTTTTCAGTTATTTGAATCAATCGCATTTGCACGTGTAGAAAATTGCATCAAGAACGCAGTTCAGCGTTGAGCATTAGACTCAGTACTACATTTCAAATTCACCATAACTACAGTAGCCAGATGCACAATTTTCCGTGCAGAAAATAAATCTAGCAACGTGATTGGTTTGCACTTTTTCGCGGCGAAATGTATTGCTATTACTAGCCAATCAGTTTTGTAGATTTGTTTTCCCGCACATTCTGCCTAGTGGAAAACGGGTATTAGTGGGCATATTTTCCTCTGAATTTCTTTCACTCAAATGTTGTGAAGATGGTAAACAGACGTGCTGGACCAATTAATCTACCAGTGGGTTAAACCAAACAACCAAGGTTGGTGTTTTGGCTTTGTAAATTTTACTTTGTACGTTTCTTTTAATCTATTTCAATAAATTTGTTCTTCTATATTGTTTCTCACTAGAAAGTGTCTTTCAATACCAAAAAAAGCATTTTCTTAGTCATGCAAAAGTTTGCATAAATATGGAAAACATAAAAATACCTAAATCAGGTTCCAAGCCATACCTCTAACAGTAATGACTATAGGCCTTAAACGTTTCACCCCATCTTTTTGCAAAAACAGACAGGAAAAAAAATTTGGCCAGTAGTCTCGAAATCATATCTTCAGTGATTATGCAGTGTATCAATTATTACACAAACGCAAAAGCTGAAATACGAGATGTATACCTTAAATTTGACGCAGGCTATAAAAGTGTATATCATACATACACACAATCACGCATACATACATACATACATACATAAACATACATACAACATACGTTAACTTCCGCCTTGCATATTTGCGACGATTAGACACTCCAGCTTTAATCCCAGGGTGAGTAGAGTGGTAATCTTTTAACAATTAAAACTGCACCAATTAAATGCTTGAAAATGATTATGAAATCAACGTTACGGAGTGACAATCTACAAGAGATGAAAAATAAAGGTAGTTGATTTCAAGGTTACTGCACTGCAGCGCTCCTAATCTCCTTAAAGTGCAGTGGAAGACGTGGTAGCACCATTACTAAATTCAGTACAAATTGAAACCCTATTGCTCTCAGTGTTTCGTTGGTAGCAACGCGAATATTTGTTTCAGTTCATTCATGATGGTAAGTGGAAATGAATCGTGAAAATACTTCATAGGTAATATTTTTTTAGTGCCCGCACAGCATGGTAATTGCTGGTGATAAAGATACAGAATTACAATCTTTCCCAAGTTTCCAACAAGCCGTTTGCAGACAGCGGTTCGACGTAAACGTCAATCTAAAACTCTCTATTAGAGACTAAAGAGCTTAAGTTTCGCGTTCAACGGTAAACATCAAACGGCAGGCGGAAAAAAAATAGGAACTAAAAGGACAATAAGGCAAAGATATAGTTCCGTCAGCACAGGAAGTTAACATAAAGGTGTTTGAAATAAAATGGAAAATCCAAAAAGATGAGAAGCGAAGAAACTCTGGCAAGAAAAAACGACTCTGCTGTTTGCCGTAGCGTTTAAACGTGAAGCTTAAACCCCCTACTATTGACGTTTACGGCGAACCGCTGACTGCAAACGGCAAAGTTTAAAGTCCTCTACAGTGGTCAACTATGTCAGTTATTCGATGTTGCGGGAACCTATATCATGAACTGAAGCGGGGTTTGGCAACTTCATTCTATAAACTGTTGGTATTACAAATAAATGTGATTTAAAGTTTGCCGTTAGCAGTTAGCGGTTCGCCGTGAACGTATCTAAAAGTGCCTATTGCAAAAGCCATACCATAATATGATTTCAAATAATACAATTTCATATAATGCGTGGCGTCTCCAAGAAAAAAATTTATTCTTACATTTCAACGGAATAAGTATACGGAACACCATTACACCAATGGATACGGTCTTGGTTCTCGAATACAATATATATGTAATTAATATTGGCTGACCTCTTTCGGTATTACACAAACTTTTACTAGCTACTCACCGTCTCTACAAGAAAGCTTACACACGCTAATGTCAGTATTCGTTTGAGGGTACACCATGTATATTTATTATTGCAGCTAATAAATGTATATGTATATTTATATATTACTGTTTGATATTTTTATATACATGGTGTACCCTCAAACGAATACTGATATTGTTATTTTCGCCATGCAAATAGTTCTAAATTCATGGGACTGTATATCAATCAATGTTTTTGGTATTTTTATTTCAATATTTGCGATCTAAATTTACAACAGTCTCAATCAACGTAAACAATTCTTATCGGATATTAAACGAATAAAGAAGTGACTTTGGAGAGAACTGGGGTCCCCTCTTGGTGCCGCCATATTGCAGTACGAAGTTTGCAACTTTTGTATAATTTTGTACGAAGCCCGCCGAACACGAGAGCTGTTAGCTGAGCTAATAGCCTCGCGAAGCTGGTAGCTCATTATTGTGCTTCGCAG
>JAOBYK010588555.1:0-11517 GCA_025434845.1 Phenganax subtilis | reverse complement strand
AGAAACCTATTTATGATCGAGTTTGGTTACAACTTGACATAATTGCAGAAGAGATAAATCTACGCAGTTTGCATACGGCCGTGAAGTGTTTAGAGAAATTGTTGGAAGAGAAGAATTTTTTATTGCAAGAAATAAGTAATATTTACTGTGGAAATGTAAAGAAACGTTTAGAGCAGTTTATTGCTGAAGAAGAGAAAATTAAAAAAGAAGAACAGGAGAGAGAGAACAGATTCGCAAAACCGATATGAGTGAGAAGCTGACTTATGACCAGATTTCGAGAATCGTTAAGGAGCATTACAAGCACAATGATTATGAGCCTTCTAGCACACCGCATTGCTGGAGTCCAGGTGATCCAGTCGAGGAAAAAGATGAATTAAAAGTGTTGTTGTATTGGTATTCGAACAAATACGATTTATACGATTATCAGTATTTATGTGAGATTGGTTATGATGCATTTCGCTATATTATATCTGAATATAACAAGAAATATAAGTTTATACGTAACCCTTTTGTAACAATACACACGGTTCAAGAACACGCGTTATTGAAACATATATATAAGGAGATGCGACCGTGGGTATTTTATGAGCATGACACCCGTATTGAAAACATCGACGATATAAGTAGATTAGATTTTTCTGTAGTTAAATTTAAAAGATGAATAAAGTTGAATTGAATTGGTGTTTTACAATAAGATTGTGGAACGATGAAAAGTCTCGTTATGCGTTACGGGAATGTGAACAATCGCAAGTAATTTCCATGTATCGTCTTTGTCAGATAACGAACGCATATTATAAATCTACGAAATTATGGAAATTTATTCCTTTCGTAGATCAATATATTATATCCGAAAAAAGCGTATATGAGCACATATATGATTCGGTTGTGGACGAACCTGTATCACTTAGTGATGATAACACAAAGATTCTGCACGCGAAAGAGTTTGTAACGCGTTTGGAAATTACACCTTTTTGAGAAAAAAATGGCTGTTGTTTGGTTGCATTGGTATTCGAAGAATTCGTTTAGTTCGAGCTTTTATGGTTGCGTATTTTATCATATAATTTCGTTGGAAGGTTTTTGCGAAATATTAAGCAATTATTTCGGGTATGAAATTAATCTTGTACATCAGCAATTCGTATATTCGTATGAAATAATCGAAGAGGAGCTCGTTCGTTATATATATGAGGAGTTGCAACGTACAGACGGTAACCATATTATTGACGCGGACATCTCGGACGCTCCTCCATCTGATGATATTTCCAGATTGGAATTTAGAGTGAGAGATGGGTGTTTCCGCTAAACATATTATTTGCTACACTGCGTTGCTGTTTTTCTTCTTATTATTCGTAACCGGATTTAGTTATTTAATATATTATATTTTGCAAGACTGTATAAAAGATGCTTCTGGTTGTGCATCATCAGAACGTGACCCGTTTCATGGAGTACCTATCGCAGGAGTTTCACAGAAGGGTTGAGTTAATATTAATACTCATTCATATATGCTGTTTTTCGTTCGTTTTGATTTATGAATGTCTGAAACGAACTCTTTTGATTTTTGCGAGATTTGCTCTATTATCGGTCTTGCTCTACTTGGCGTTACGTCTCTTTTTGTATTGTGCTACACCATTATTATGATCAGTATTGATTGCTTCGGAAATACAGAGTGTACATTTGAGAAACGGGTAATTTAAACATCATGTTGGTAGACGACAGATTTTCATTTGAACAAGTATGCAGTTATCAAACCTCTAACATGTTCAGCATGTACGTTGACATATTGGATAATAGAACAAAAATGACACATCGATTTTATTTGGTAGTTGATGGTAAAGTAACCCCTGTTGAAGACCTTGAAAAAGCGGTGCAACGAATGATTAGAAGTGACAATTCACCACACCACGACGAAGCTTGAACATGTTTTCTTGTCAACACCATACACCTATTTATTGCGATCATTGTGCGCGTTTACAAGTGTTCGCTGAACGAGAGGTTGAAAGAATGTATGTTGAATTAAAATGGTGTTTTTTTAATAAGACAATTGTGTATGAGAAAGTGTCATATAAAGATTTCGTATTAGCGAGTGGACTTCATCATCCATACCCTTATTTGGGGTGTATTAGCAGATATAAAATTGAATGTTTGATACTCTTGAAAAGTATATGGAAAAATTTGAAAGATAAAAGTGTAAATGGGGATGAACGTACTCCAGACGTGGAATGAGCAGCAGCACATATAGATTCTTTAAAATATAATTTCTGTCTTTAATAAGACACGTAAGCATTTTTTTCTAGTAATTATGAATGTATTAACAAAATTATATATGAAAAAATCACGATGTGTTTGTTTATCACCTATACGAAAAAATATATATATGAAAAAAAATTCAAAATGTGTGTCTGTTATATAAGTTTGGGGAGGGTAGTCTAAAATGTGCCGACTTGGAATTCAATTGGAAGTGGGAATCAGAGTCTCGTGAGAAAATGGAAAAACAATGTGAAGTTAGGATACCCGTAACGCGAAGGAATTTTCCGATTGTAGACGTCCAATTGAGATGGGTTTTAGTCGATGAAAATGACGAAGAATTGTATACGGAGAAATCTTACGAGAGAATGCGAATGCCGTATAAGTTTAGCAAAGCATGGTTTGAAATAGGTGACGCATTTGATAGAAGCCACGGCTTGGTTTGTACACAATGTCAAATCTGTTATTTTCCTGAATGTTAAGAAGACGAGGATTTGTCATTGTAAAACTTGTATCGAGAAAGATGATGTAAAATGTCCGTTTTTACAATCTCGTATGCATGATCTTTTTTCCAAATGTCAATTATGTAAAGATTATGGTATGAGAAGCACTCCTTCCTGAACATAAATCCTTAGTGTTTCTTTGTAAACTGTGTTTTTTTAACATGACTTCGTTCGTGAACGTTAATTCTGATGTGATGATGAAATTCGCAAACACGTTAGAGCTACAGAAATTAGCGTTGTGTTTAGGAAAAGACAAAAAATGGTTACGGAATCAACCTACTCATGTTGTACATAAACTTACAAGGGATTACGATTACAAACAGTTGTTATTGAATCGTTATGAGAAAGTGTTGAAGGAATCCTTAACGCAGCCTAACGAGATCAAAATGGGAATCGACGAGCTGAAGATTCGATATGAGAGTTTTTTAAGAAACGATTTACAATTTGACGAGGAATGGTTTGATAAAACCTATAAGTTGAAAAGGGTTTTAGAAGTTCCACCATATATTACTCCTCCAATGTACACCTATGAATTCAAACACGAAGAGATGACGTTAATTGTATTTACTATATATCATCTAAACCATTTATATATGAAAAGAGATTGTTATTTCGATATGTATACGCACGGTTACGTTTAACCAGACTGCGCAACAAGAGCTTGCGCAATATAGTTTTTTTTTATATATAAAATACATTTGTAATATAAGATCAATGTCTAAATATAAAGCAATATAGCTAGCGTCTAAATTGTCAGATTGACGGAGTTTAGTATATATTTTGTAAGCACAACTTTTAAGTATATGCTCGACATTAAATTTCTTATTTAACGATCGCTGATGAGTACAGTTCTTTTTATGGAGAATATGGAGATAAATGGACAAACAGTTCTCGTTTCTCATTCTCTCAAAAAGCATCGTGCTAAATGTGCTAACCATGTACAAATCGCGTCCACATTGGAATATTTCCCAAAAAAAATCCACTTCGATTAATCTTTTTCCAAAGAGATCTTTACGGTGTACAAAGTTCACTAAATTCATGTTCGGAATACGATATAAACGTAGTCTACCGCAGTCATAATCTGGAAATATATCATATATAGTTTTTAGCAACACAATTTTACACAGTTGCTTCAACTTCAACATGACTATTAATGCGGTTTCAGCAATATCGTTTTTTTTTTAAAAAAAAAAGACACGTCATTCTTTCAATTTGTATTAAGTGATTTATTTTCAACCCATAATGCCTCTGTGCTCAACGTGCTACCCCAACCAGTGATATTTACAAAAAAGTGCTATTGTGTAAATAAAGCGTGCAAAATCTCGTCGTTACAATAATGTGCATAAAAAGTTAACATGCTGTCAATTTCTGCTCCATATTTCGATAAATATTTTAAAAGGTTATCATGGTTGAACTTAAACACTTGGAATTTCATACCAAAATATTGTGCTGAACTAGTGAATTTCCTATGTTGATATAAAAGTTCATACGTTATATTCCTTAAAATTGTTTCGTTATCAAAGTTCTTCTTGCTAGTACGTCTTTCGTAATCATTCCCTTTCATCTGCTTCAACACAGCTGTATAACAAAACAACGAGTACTGACTTCGCTCCATGATTTCCAAGTGCGTCATCGGTCTAGCGCTGATGTAGTAAACATTTCCCAGCACTTGGATCAGCTCCCAAAAGTACCTATCGTCTTCATTTAAGTCGAATTCTTTCATACACCTTTCTATCGTCATATTTTCAAATTTCTGCACCACAACATCTCGCAAATTGGCACATGGTTCTACCGAAAAATCGCTTAACCTTTCATCAATTGTGCTAACGCATGCTAGTTTACAGAGACTTTTCAAAGATAGAATCATTGTTTGTCCACCACTTCGTCTACTTCAACGATTCCGCCTGAGAAGAGTGAGTCAGGAGGTGGATGAGGTAGCGTAATCGGATTACGCACCGGATGGGTAGGTATTGTTGTTGTTGTCTGCATACGCATGTGTAAATCATTCATTCTGTTAAGTAAGGTGTTAATGGTGTTGCGATATGACGCAAATTCCTGTCGATATGACGCCCATTCCTGTGAAATCTTATCTATTTTATGATCACGTGCGGAAAGAGTATCGCACATACTTCGCATAATTTTTTCCTTTTTTTCAATTTCTTTTTCTTGATAATTTACCATTACTTCCAACGTTTCCACTTTGTCCTTTAACATTTTGATTTTTAAATCGCAATCGCATGTGACACGTATCATTACGGTTACGGAATGGATAAAGTAAAGTTCAACGAAATGGACTATATAGTGTTTAATAAATGCTTGAATCAATTAAACGAAACCGATCATAAAATGATCAAAGAAAACCGTCTTGAGATATGCGATCGTATAACGCATGTGTTAGATTGTGAATATTATACGGTGGATAATGACAGGAAATTGCAAGAAGTAAGCGTATATGAAAATACTAGTCAAAAAGTGTTAACATATCAAATATACCACCCAAAAAAGCTGCGCATGAATACCACACTTAATTATCAGATCAAATATTTGCACGGGTTACCGATTGTGAGAAGAAAATTGGATTCTTTTTTTTTCACGGAAAAAGAGATAGTAGAATTTTTGGTTATACTTTTTAACCATCCTGACACATTCGTCGCGTTCAAAGGTGGTACGATTGAAAGGGACCTTTTATATAATATAAACGTGAAAAGTATTAATTTAGAAGTACTTGGCTGTGCTAAGCTCGAAGTGTTACTTCAGGCATATGGTCTTGCGCCAAAATGTTGTGTTTATCATAATTTTCATACCACACATTGTTCGTAATTTGAAGTGATAACGTACGCCGTCTATGTCATGTATGGTCGGTACGAATTAGAGCAAGCATGGAGAACCAGGGATTACTATTGCACTACGCTATAAAGAATTCAAAACCGAGCATTTGGTTAAGAATATTCGAAGAATTGTTACGAAATTACCCTTATCATCCAATCTTGTGGAGTTTGTATTATGTAAGCAAAACGCTGCTACCTTTGAAACCCTCATTCAAAAGCGGTGTTAAAGAAGTAGAAAAGTATGTATGTGAAGACGATAATGAAAAGTTTTTGTGTGATTATGTTCCTGTGGTACAGACAGAAAGTGAAGAGGAAGAAGATACAGAGAGCGATGATGCTGACATTACTATGAACGGAATACTAGTTTTTGATAACTATGATAAAATACATGCGCTTGTAAAATTTAATCATTTTTGTTACTATATACCTTTAGAGTGGGTATATAAGTTTTTCGTAAGTAACAAACGTTTTTATGTTTGGCGTGTTAATAGTTTTTGTTGTCGTTCTAAAATACACCAAGAATATGTGTATAGTATCTGTGACGAACGGGAAGGTTTAATAGTAGAAAATCTGTCTAGTTTAAATGAAGGTGTGTTTCATTCATCGTTTAAAAAAAAAATACATTTTTCCCTACTCTTTTTCGATGTTTACGTAATTGGGAAGAATTTAAATTTTGGTTGCATCGAAATAGAATTAAAAACGCTCGAATATTTGATGTTTTAATGAATGATGACCTACTCCATGTATATCATATCTTGCAATGTAAATTTTGTACACAACATATTGCTCTTTTTTTTGACAGATGGGTACTACCTTGTAAAAATAACGTTAAAGAACAATACTATGCGAAAGAAATATATTACGGGAAGGACCATTTACAATTGTGCTACGATAGTAGGGGTAATAGTTTATGTAGAAAATTAGATCTTAAATGTAAACTTATAAGAGATGTGAATAAATCGTTGTATCGTTAGTATTGTTAGTCTTCTTTACGAGAATGAGTGTCAAAACATTTTTCTTCACCGTGCGCGGAAAACAAATAGAACATATCAAATATATTCTAAACTTCAAATGGAAAATTCTTAATCAAAACGAGAATAGTTTTAACGAACACGATATTCGTTGTGCTTGGAATGTGGATTGTGAGTATCCAACACCGAACTTTGCTCTATTCAAATCGGTTAAATTCCGTTATGTGAAATATTGCGACATGAAAGTGGAGACGTTGTTTAACCCCGATGCTCGAATGTTGATTGGCATAATTCAATTTGCGAAGCGAAGAACAGAGAGCTCCATAACCAGTTTGTTTACGAGATTTTGTGGAATTCATTCAGTATCATTTACAGCAGTTCATAAACCGCTTGAATTGGCTCATTTTTACATGCGTTCGTACAGAGAAGCAGAGAATGTTCGGGAAGAAATTGAGATTGTACAACACGGCAAATTTGATTACGGAGGATTCTATAACTATTTTAATAGCATTAAACATTATGAACAATTGTTTGACACATGTAGACATCGACAATTTAGTATGTTTTATAAAGCAAAAGCTGAAATGAGAACAGTTGACGGACGATTTGAATACTATATTGATTAATTTTACAAAGAACGATTTTTGACGCATTGGAATAAATTGTATATTAATTATTAAATGTTGTTCAAATCCTTGTATAATAACGCGGCGGTATCATACCAAAATATCTATTTCTAAAACCCGGTAAGGGTACGGTTGTTCCACCTTTTTGTGTTTTTTTCACTTTTAATTTATCACCCCGTTTCGTAAATTTTTTTGAAAGTGCTTCTTGCGCTGCTAATCCTAAACCTTTAATACTTTTAGTGAGACTTCCACCACCTCTTTGACCTCGTTTTCTACCACGTTGTCTTCTACCAGCATAAGGTCCGCCTCCTTCTTGTTTAGACATTTGTTTCTATAACGATATAGTCTGCTGCAAGAGGAATATTCGAAATTCTTTTATATAATGCAAGTAACAAATCTTCTATTTCACGTCGGTTGTCTATATTTACGCAAACATATTCTCTCCATAAATAACGATGGTAATCCTTATATAACTTCTTTAACGTCTGAAAACAAGTATAAACTTTTCTTATGACTTTTTCTTTTGAAAAAACATACACACACACACCACGATCTTTATGAGTATAATATCCGAATTTTTCCGGCTCGTTATGATATAAGGGTATTTGACAATATTCGCAAACAAAATAAGAACTCATCATCCACTTTTTGTTGTCCGGTGAAAATCATGATTTCTGCAACTCTCACCTTTATATATAAGAGATGTAGTTAACTATTAATTAATATTTTAAACATGAGAAAAAGGCAAAAAGGTGGTGTTCTTCCGTTATTACCGCTAGCTTTAGGGGCGGGTTTGGCTCTACCCATGTTAGGAAATATGTTTGGGGGTAGACAAAAAGGTGCAGGAGGTGTATTTCGGGGGCGAAGACAACGCGGAAAAATAAAAAGGAGGCAAAAAGGAGGTTTGGGTCTTGCTCGCGTTTATAGGGGTTATAAAAAAGGGGTGCAAAAAGGAGGTATTTTACCGTGGTTAATGTTTCAATAAGGTTCGTTAAGAAGAAAAAAACAGAAAGGTGGTTCTATATTCTCCAAACCGCCGAATGAAGAAAAATAAACAAGTGCGATGGGTTGTTTGGGCAACAGAGCCTGAGATTGATTATTTCGAACGTTGGAAGAAAAAAAACCGTAAGAAAAAACGTCAAAAAAGTGGTTTTATCTCATATGGGTTAACGGAATTGAGGAGAGCTGTAAAAAAGTAGAAAGGATCGTCTTATAATAAATTTGTAAAACATTAGTATAAAATAGAAAATATGTATTACATGATTTATACAAAAAAATACTCTCTCGTTCTGGTCGTATTATTTATTGAATTTTGCCCAATAACCTGCACCGTATGGTACAAATATTTCCTCATTTGGTTTTATGTTACGCGCTGCTTCTAACGCAAAATCGTGATTTCCTTTTCCATATTTTACAAATGAAGCATTATTTTTATATCTTGTACCGTGTGAATCGTTGGCGAATCGTGCTGCTGAATCCGTAGTATAATTAGCGTCTACACAATATTTGTCATCGCATAAAGCATACTTTGCCATATTATTTTTACCATAGAAGTTATCTGTACTTGCGACAGTTTTTTTACGACCTGTATAAACCGCTAAGGTCTTGTTTTTCCGAATAGGTTTTTTATATGCGAATAAACCTTTACCAATTCCCGATATTGTCGAATTTTTAACACGTAGATTATCTTCTTTCCCTAAATGAATCCAACATTTTTTCGTATGTCCTGTCCTTTTACGGCATTGCTTTTTCTGCACTGTGTTGCTAACGCATTGTTGAACTTTACGTATACTTTGTGATTTCCTTTTATGATCCTTCGCTTTTCTTGTAGGAATTTTCCTATTTGCAATTATTTTCTTCATGACATTTTTTAAGGCTGTCGGGTTTGCATTTTGCAGTATTGATTTTGCTACAGAGGGTCGCCACACATTTTTCTTTACTATTTTTGTTCGTGCCATTAGTCACCATATCAATTTTAATACTTGATATTCCTCTTCACGTTTTTTAATCGCGTTTATTATAATATTTACCTTGTTAATAATATGTGGTAGTAGCCCTGTTATTTTTCTTTGAAGTAATTGAAGTCTATGTTCTATCTCATTTGGCGAAAATTTACGAATGTAATTATCGTTCTCAATAAAATCTAACAAACATTCTTTAAAAATCTCTTGCGCGAATAAAATTTGTTCGTCGTTATCCTTGTATGTAACGGATTCAACCCTACCATCTTTTGTCTTAAATACTAGCTCTATATATATTATTGTTGCGCCAACCATAATGAGCATTGAAGTAACATTATTGCTGAGTGTGAGCGTATAAATGGGTGCAAAATTGTGTAAAGACTCTGAATCACCATTAGTCTCGTTCTCGTGTAATTTCATACGTATTGAAAACGCAGACCATATTGACATCGACGTCGTAGACAATAAAGACGAAACACACGAAAAAGAATTACCAAAGAGAAGCTATTGCTGTTTATTCTCATGGGGGAAGGCGTTCATTTTACGGATGAAGAACTCCAAAAACTAGTTAGTATTTACAGAGACATTAGCGAGGAACGTGTACGTTCAACACGTGTCGATATTCCCGATACGAAATTTGATATACAATATGTGCGAGAACGAGTGAGTTTGGATAGACGACACGTGACATATTCTATGACGTTGCGTAGTAATGAAATGGATGATTATTTAGACGTGTTAAGAGAACTACGCGCAGTGTTTCGCTATTTTATCAATGTTATACGTCTTATGACAGAATCTGATGACGACTACGGCTATTTGCTTTTTTCTCATGCACCGATCAGACCGTTTTCGACCGCTTTAGTACCAGTTCATACTTTAACTGAGAAATATCTTATGAATCAATTTGCTAAACATTTAAACAGCAATGAGATAGCTGTTTTAGATAAAACTTGGATTAGTACAGTATCGTTATTCACCGTTCCGAAGAACACAGCAGAGCAAATTACGCCGGCGTCGAATAGAAGGAAAAAACGACGAAAGAAACATTATAGATTCTTAGATAATAATAATAAAACTAACAGCGGTGGTGTAAGAATCAATTATCCCGTCCAGCGATACAAACGTGATGTGCGTAAAGGTGTTTTTCAAGTTAAAAATTCTGGTTTTTCAATTCGCAATTGTTGTTTGCCTTTAGCAATTCTTGTTGGGAAAAGTTTCGTTCTTAAAGATGAGAAATCAATTAAATTAAGATTGAATTTAAATGCTAAGCTAACTGAGTTTTTCTCTGACGACGACGTGCATGCATTTTACAATGAAACCGGGTTGCGTGAAGGAGCCGCCGTATCCGTATCACAAATAGGTGTTGTATATGAGACATACCTGAAACCGTTAGGAATTGATCTTGATGTTTTTTCCAAAGACTATTTCGATACAATTGTTTACGATTCTAGAACGGGTGAAAATGGTGAATTAATGCGTTTAACAAACGACGTTATATTTTCATGGTTGAATGATAATCATTACGATTATATCATTTCAACGAAGTCTTTTAGCGAATTCAATTTGTCGCATTTCTGTTTTAAATGCATGAGATATTACCAAAAAAATGAATTTGCTCTTTCACATGTCTGCATGCTCAAATCATCATGTAAAAAGTGTTATTCCAATGTGAAACAATGCGATGACGAGAGCGGTGTAAAGGTTGTCTGTAGTATGTGTAACATAATTTTCAAGAACCGCATATGTTTTGAAAATCATTTATTTCAAAAAATTTTTCGTTCTAGAAACTCTACTCTTTTGAAGATAACACCATGTCAAAAAATGTTTTTTTGTAAAACGTGTTATAAAATTGTGCCCAGATTTTTTCACACAAAGAAAGAACAGCACGTCATTCACAATTGTAATAAGATATATTGTTATCACTGCCGAAAGTACGATGACAAGCTTCATCAGTGTTTCGTTAAACCGATTAAGAAAAATCAACAAGCGCTCATTCAATCTGATCACACCGTATTATTTTTTTTCGATTTCAAAACGCGAACGGATGCAGACGGTTACCTCATACCTTTCTATTGTATAGTGCAAAAAATTTGTAATGTTTGCGAGAAAGAAGACTTTGTTCGAAATTTTGATTCTTTTTTACCGCACAGCGATATGCAAACGTGTGACATTTCCATTAACCCTGTACCCTGTTGCGGTTATAGACAATATGTGTTCGGAGAAAAAGAAAATTTGAGTGTCGTATCACAGCTTTTTGATTTAATGCGAGATCATCCTAATTCTGTTTGGATTGCACACAACGGTGGTCGTTTTGATACAATTTTTTTACTGCGCTACTTGTTAGTCGAGAAAAGTATAATTCCCGAAACGATCATGAGGGGTAA
>JAOBYK010588444.1:0-11519 GCA_025434845.1 Phenganax subtilis | reverse complement strand
CTAAAAGACTGAAACGCTTAGATCCGTTGAAGCCGCGTGTCTGGAGGAATTTCTCGCGAGACGCGTGATTCTGTGGGGACACCAGTGGTGCCCAAGTCTGAAACATACTCAATTTTAGATAAAACTATTTTTATCTAAAAACAAATTGCGCTTGTGTGGGGTTTTTATTTATTTTATATTTTTTGAAAGGTGTATAAGTTTTTCTTAGTTAATGAAGGGTCAATACTATTTCAAAAACAAATGAAAGCGACTTCCACTCTTATCTGTACGTTTTTGCGTTTATATTTTCGTATTACGCGCTGAAAGTCATTGATGTCTGGTTCTCAAAACACTGAAGATCTTTGTTTGCGGATTTTCACATATTCTGAACATTCCCCTTTGGTCTGATTCTGCATGATTATTCACAATTAACATAAATAATTTTAAGAGCACACGTTGTGTATGCGTTGCCGTTTTCCCGACAACGTCCTTTGAGGTGAATCGCCGTTGTTTCGAAAACGTCAATAACTATTCGCCCCAGGCCCTTAAGTGGTCGTAGACGTTGCCGTCGTCTTCTGCTGTCGCGTTGCCAAACTCTCTATTAGTTTCTGAAGTGGCGAATCCATCGTTTTATTCAATTGTTGTGAATCTTTAGGCATGGATAATTTCGAATCGCTGCTAGCTGGTGCTCATGCTATGGTGGGTTTATAATTAATGTTACGAATGCGTATCAATTATGGTGTTCATTAGGTGACCAGGAAAGAACCTTTGCCTCGCAACTCTAACATGCGCCACTGTAGTAATTCTTTGCTGCAGACATTGACATATATACATCTGGGGCCTGTTGTACGAAGCCCGTGCATCTTAAGCGGTGGGTAAGGTAAAAAATAAATCATAGTGCGCTTTCCAATTGGACGGTCAGATCGGCTAAACCGAAATGCCGTTGTGTCCGTCATTGGAAAGACTTGGGCCAATTTTCTCGTTTCCAGTCTACTGCTTTGTTTTTGCAGTGCTCGGTAAAGCAACCCGATTTGTTCTGAAAGAGCAAGATTATACGCATTGTTTAAAATTGCTTTGAAATTTTAATGGTATTTCGATGAATGTCAAAATATTGAAAATCTGCTGTCTTATTGCAATCCTACAACACGCTTTAACGATGGTATTTAACACTTTCAGTTGGATACTCTGCACACTCTATGCTGTTCGCCGTCTGGTTTTTCTTGCAAAGCGTGAAAAATGGCCAAATGGTCCACGCTCGGAATTTATCCAAATTTTCCAGTCAAACTGACCCCAGTCCACAAGAGTTCTGTGTTCCATTTGACATATTCACCGGTCTGACCGTGCAGTTGGAAAGCGCCTATAGTTATTCATTCCTTGTGCAACCGAACTGAATTTTTTTAAACTGATAACAATATATATGTATCTAACTATTGGTTTAACACATAAGGTTGGATTTGAAATATTTAAAATATATGAGAAAGTGTATTTAAATTCTGGCTTATCCGCCGTTTAAGCTAAACGGGCTTCGCACAACCGGTTGTACGAAGTGAAGTCGGTTATTCACTCTTCAACACGAGAAAAATCGCATCGAAAATCGCCCGTGTGAACTGGCCTTAAGAGCAAGCAGTCCAGATGTATTAATGCATGTCAGTGGCGACAGTCTGTGTTGTCACTGCTCAACCGTTTTACTTCTATGTGTAATTTTACAGCTCAAATTTCCGAGATTTTGCGAAATAAGGAACTTGTAAAGAAACAAATCTCTTATAGACATGGTGGCACCTACCGGATACCTAAATGTGTGTATTCGCTAATAAGTTTTATTTCGTAGGACCGTCATTTTTGTTCGGCACCATTAGGCCAGAATGTAAGTCTTCAACGTTTATGAGTAGTCTTGAGCAATTTTAGGCTAAGTTTGAATCTAGTAAAATTCATTACCATAGCTACTTGGAAAGAGCACCTTAAATTTAGTAAAATTGCCAAGTTTGCTTGCAATACATCCCAAAATGCGGGGAATATAGCCCTGCAAATTAAGTTCGTAATGAATTTGTCCATTTGTATATTACGTGCGGGCAAAGTTAACATTCTCAGCTCATCAATGGCAACAAAAGTATTACAATTTGCAAACTTTGCAGGCTTTTATTTTCCTCATACCACAATTTGCAGTTTTACTAATTTTATAGTGTTCTTTCTAGCAGTGGCGATGGATTTTCTTTTCGTCTGCATGAAAAATAATCTTTTGTTCAGCATTTCAATATCAGAAATAATAACTGAAAGTCATTTTAATTCCTGTTTAGATTCCTGTTATTCTGGCCGTGCTTGGTGTTTGGTACAACAATTTTTTTTCCTGTCAAAGTCACGGTCTGTTTCCTTATGATCAGGTATTCATATCTCTCACTTTTAAACACTAAATATGAATGGCAGCGCTTCAAAAAGATCAAAAGTGCACAGGCTTTGATGCATGATGTATCAAATGAAACGATATTTCCTAGCAAAAGAGATATTTTGAAAGTACAGAAAACTAAGCCATGCTTTTTTTACTTTTCGCGTCAAAAACCGCAAGCGTACTTTTCAGGAGAATTGCCATGTAAAGCCGGGCTCATGTAAAGTAATCACCCTTGGTCTTTTGTGGATACATTTAACCATGCAGGTGTTCTCCAGACCAACTGAAGTCTGTTCTTCGCTGCGCAAATTTATTTAGTTGAATGTTTAGCATTTCATCTTTCACCAAGTGAAAATATGCTTGCCACTTAAAAAATGAAAACACTCATTATTAGTATGATAGAATTGCAAAATGCCTCTTTTAGTTCTTGCCCCAAAAAACTAACATTTACGAAATTATTTTTTCAGTATTTACATCGATTTGCAGCCTATTTTCAGCAGGTAAGTCAGGAAAAATAATGACCACCTTCTTCGCATATTTCATTGGTCAATGGGGACTTTTTCTTGCTGATAAAATTCAATGAAATGATAGTCAATGTACATACAGTTGCATGGTTCGTGAGCTCTATAATTAGAATTGAGTATCACCCAATGAAACAATATGTACGATGTGAAATTCACCTCGACGGGTCCATTAAACGACATATTCCAGACTAGATTATGTTTAGCAAAATTGCAAACTGCGAAATGTCGTAGAATGCGAAAATTAGACTTCTGCGAAGTTTGTACGTTTCATATTACGTGCGGAAATTGTTACTATTTCGGCTCAAAAGTGGTTATTTTTTTCAAAATGTTCAGGATTTTCCAACTTTGCAAGGCTATATTTTTTGCATGTTACAATACTTTGCTCTGACACTTTGCAGTTGTACTAATTTTAAGGTCTTCTTTCGAATTCCATTTTTTCGCCTGGATCAAAATTTGATCTGTGGCAGGGTTTTTCCATTGTTTCTCTACTTGCTAAAATAACCCCTTTGTAATTCTTCGTCAGGGTGACATGGAGTCAAATGGGAAATCAACAAGCTCGTCTGGCGCAGGTGTTGATTATTCAACTGGACCAATTGTTTGGGGAGAGCCTGGTACCAATGGGCAACATGCTTTTTATCAGTTAATACACCAAGGTTCGTCATTTATGATTTTATAAAATTTTACTGGGTGTTCGGCCATATATGGAGCATATTACGCGGTGCCGAGAAGATATAAATATTATTTTCAAGTGGTAAAATATTGCATTTAACATGAGATAGTATGATTCATATCTTCGAGTCTCTGCGTAATGTTCGTTTCATCATATGGACAAAAATGAAAAGAAACTCGAGAGAAACGGATTTTTTTGGTCAGCCATTGTTTCTAAAAACACAACGAAGCGGGAATACCCGTGTCTCCATAAGGTCGCGCGAGGAAACACACGCATTAGGTAACTGTCATTTGTCACTAGTGAAATATGCAACGCATAAGTGCTTTAGTTTCCAGTAAAGCTGCTCACGCAGGAGTACGTTTTTCTGTGACAAGTTTTACTTGATGAGTTTTATTTAATAGCCCGCGTGTGGCAGAACTTTGGATACAAATTTGTAAAAATTAGTAAAATTATGCCTGCACACGGGCAATCAAGACTCGTCAAGTAAAACTTATCACAGAAAAACTTGCTCGTGTGTAACCAGCTTAAAACACTGATGCCCATCTAATAAAATGGTTATACCAGTGAACTGTAATATCAACTGGAACGATAACTCCATAAGAAAGCGCCTATAATTGGATGAAGCCAACCGGATCACTAGCATTTTCTCATCTCCCCCCGGAAACGACCATATATTTTTGTCTTGGCTGTATGTGTTTACACCATAAAAACACTATTTTTTCTTTGGCTAATGGCTAAATTTTTGTGAAACTTTGAAAACAAGTGTATTTAACACAGAACTATACTATTTTGGAGGTTTTAACACTTGAGTGCATCTCAAACTTTCAAAAACTCAGAAAAAACGGCAAAAATCGCGCGGACTTTTTGTAATTTTCGTGTTTACTTCAACTTTTTTTGATAACAGTATAATTTTTGTCAAATTTTATTGCATATAGTGTAAATTTAACTGTCACTCTTTAAGGTTACATGCATTTTACAAAACAAATGCCAGACCTAAGTTCCAAACTTTCTGGATATAAAAATGCTTTTTTTTAAAAAAAAATTTAAAAAGGACTGGAGCGACCTGCATGGTTGCCAAATCCTGGCTTCAATTTCCTCCGCTGACTTATCGTTCTAGTTGATATTACAGTTCACTGGGTTATACTTGATCAACTGTAGTTGCCAAGTTGTCATTTCAAATTTAGGTACAAAGGTCGTTCCTTGTGATTTCATTGCTCCGATAGAAACTCACAATCCTATTTCTAATGGATTACATCACAAGGTATATGTGCGTCCATTGCCGCCATTTTCGTTTATCGTTTGAACTATAGTTAAGGCCTCTTTTACCACTACGCGAACTTGTTCGTGCGAAAAATAAATCTCGCAACGTGATTGGCTCGCTTTCGACTTTTTCGCGGCAAATTATTTTGCTAGCCAATCACGTTGCTGGATTTATGTTTCGCTCGAAAAACTTCGCGTGGTGAAAAACGGTGTTAAATACCCTTAACTTTGTCCAATGGTTTATTCTTGTTTGTTGTGGAACTAATACGATAAAAAACCTATCGCCCAGACTACTGCCTGACTTCAAAATCATCTGAACAATCATCATGCTGATGCATGCATTTAGAGTTACAATCATGGAAATAATATGCATAGACTTTTAGAGGAACATGTGTACTAAGCACTGTTGTGGCACAGTTGTTGAGGAAATCCCTCCCCCCCGTCTCCCCTGTACAGTGTTGGTCTTTGTACAGGCACTGGGTGTAATTATATGCACAAATCAACATTGTGCATGGGGGGAGGAGGAAATATATGAAATAATAGAAAGTCTACGAATTAATTTCTATGATTGTAGATTGACCTGACCTAGTGATGCTAAATCAACTGTGCTAGCATAAATTCTAGAGACATTTTGATAAAATTTAGAGTTTTCTGCACATTTTCAAATTTTCCGTCTTTTTTCTTACAACCCTGTCTTTAGATATTGCTGTCAAATTTTTTGGCTCAAACTGAAGCTTTGATGAAAGGAAAAACTGTTGATGAAGTAGCAGAAGAACTTGAAAAAGCTGGCATGAGTCAGCAAGACATGGAAGCACTCTTGCCACACAAGGTACTCATTATATGCGCAATATATTCCACCAATACAAAAGAAGCATTCGCTTCAATGCCACCATTCAGTGACCGGCTAATAGAGAACTGAAGCAAGCGACGTTTCTGACAACACGAACGGCATGAGAAACGCCAAAGGGCTGAGTCAAGCAGGTGATTGGTGGAAAACGTCAATTTTACTTCCGGTCGACGTCCGCACTGTCAAAAACGCCGCGTGCGTAAGCTCTCTAGCATATACCGCAGGAGGTCTGCAGTCTTTGAATATATTTTCTAATGTCTTACATGCTATGACCGCATGGATTTTTTAACTTCGGTGTCCATTCTTGTCGTATTCATAATCTACTTTGTGTTACGTAGGTGTTTCCTGGTAACCGTCCAACCAACTCAATTATTTTACAAAAACTTACTCCACTTTCATTGGGTGCTCTTATAGGTATGTCTAATTCTATCTTAGGTTGTAAAAGTTCACCCCACATTTTTTGCATATTTCTCGTATTTTTTTGTGAAGATCAGAAAATGTCCATTTTCTGATATGCATCAGTTGCCATGAATGATGTAAATTCCGCTGCACTTTAATGAAATAGCCTTGGAAATAACACCGTTCATTCTGTGTTACTTTCATTGTAGCTATGTATGAGCACAAGATATTTGTTCAAGGCAAAATATGGGATATTAACTCGTTTGACCAGTGGGGGTGAGTGAAATTTTATGACATTTGCTCCGTCGATTCTTTCGACATGCATTTTTGTCGCATTATTCGTGAGGTGGACGGGTATAAGGCCCGGTTTACACTGTCAAAGTTTTTGTGATCAAAGTGGAAATTTGAGACAGGTAAATCCTTGGTTTTCAAGGATTTGCAAAAAATATTTAGGGGAACTAGTACAGTGCTCAACATTGTACTACTTCACTCTGATATTTCTTCCAAATTTTTCCGAATGTAGAATTTCCCTGTGAAAAACTCCTACATGATCACAGAAACTTTGATAGTGTAAACTGGCCTTAAAGTGAAGACGAATTCATTCCCTTCTACTGAGAAGTATTTACTATTGTTTTCACTCCTTTCTATCTATTTACGGTTTGGGTCGCTTGGTTGGTTTGTCTGTTTCTTTGTACGTTTTTTTGCTGTTTTCCCGTTTGTTTCTTTTTTGTTTGTTTGTCGGTTTGTTTGTTAGTCTGTCTGTTTCTTTTTTGTTTTTCTGTTTATTCGTATATTTGTTTTTTCCTTTGTTTCTTTATTTTTGTCTGTCTGTTTGCTTGTTTGCTCGTCTACTTGATTGTTTTAGTGTTTATTTATTTGTCTGTTTGTTTCCTGACCTTTCTGTTTGTTCGCTGTTAATTTGTTTGTTTGTTATTTTGTCTCTTTGTTTGTCTTTCAGGCTGTTTGTTTGCTTGTCTCTTTGTTTGCTTGTTTGTCTGTGATTTGTGCTAGATATGGGAAGTTCAACTTATTGCTACATTTTCTTATCTTTATTCTAGTGTGGAGCTTGGGAAACAATTGGCCAAAGCTATTCAACCCGAACTGCAAGGAAGTCATATCGTCACAAGCCATGATAGCTCAACCAATGGCTTGATCAATTTTATCAAGTCTCATGGTGCAACGGCCTAGCTATATTTAGTAGAATAATCGTAAGCATCTCAAACTGCTTTTCTAATTTTTTTGGAAACTGAGAATATATTTTTAATTGAAACATTTAAATAATGATCAATAAATTGCTAAGTTTTCTTCCTATTCAAACGGTTCTTCGAATCATTCAATGAATCTACTCAGCTAGAGTTACTATTGCCTGCTGCGTTTCGGTAGCGATGGATTCGGTGCCAAGGCTGGATGAATCATCATCTTAGTCCTGCTCTTAACCCGGTAAGGAATCATCGAAACATCACAAGTTCTCAACCAATAGTACCACCTCCATCCCCATCGACGACAAATCATCATTATACACAGGGGATCTACCATAATACCAACTACCTACTTGCCGACTACATGCAGCGATCTCCCGAAGGAGAGGGTGGGAGGGAGACGTTGAAACAACTGACTGAGAGCATGCTTCACAAATTCCTGGCTGTTTATACGTAACCGCAATCGGGCACTAATCTAGAACTTATTACCGATTAGTATGTGATTAGTATGTGCAGCGATGCAAATCAGCATACAAGGTTAACTTGTTTTTATTTTATAAAATCCATTTATCAACTGAATATCAAAAATACATGCACTGATCCCAGTGTGACAGAACGGAAAATCGTGTTGCAGAGATCGTTTCCACGAACGAGGCATTATGCACAGTGTATAGCGTGTATACTAAACATGTTTTCGATCCAGTTTTCACTACACAGTAATAAGTTAGTAATTCAAATAGAATGTAATGGCTGAATATGTGTATTTATTTGCAATGAGTTCACAATTACTTAGGGCTGGTTTTCATATCGTCGTAATTGTCATAAACGGAAAGTCATGATCCCCATGAAATGCCAAAATATTCTATCTTCTTAGCAGTATGTCTCCTAAAAAGCTTAAATATTATCTACTAATACTTACTTTTCTAATAATTAGTTGGAAACTCTTGTAATTCGGCTATTTACCAAGATCTTGACCCTGTCTTTACGACAACTACGACGATATGAAAACCAGCCCTTAAAGCCGACGTAATTTTAAGTAAATTTCCTGGGGTTTATCAGGACTGGAATGGGTTTCAACTGTTTAACCAGGATATGGTAGCACTGACCTATAGCTTGACAAACGCTTTCGCTAGCTTCGCATTGTTCCAGTTTGTCATCCATCGAATTTCGTACACACTGCACAAGCGTTGAAGCAGAGAAGCACAAAAGTTGTTATTAGTACTAAATATAAAAGAAAAATTCCAAGAGAAAACACAGATTTTTGAAAACTATTTTGCGTAAATTTCCCGATTATGTTACGAATGTCTGGACGCAAGTCCGAAGATGGCCATGTGACTTTCAATTCGTTAGTTGCTAAATTCACGACAAAATTTAGCATTTGCCGAGGGGTTCGACACGAGTCCAAAAAGCGTACGAGATTTCGAAATCAGGTGATTCCTAACTTGATTTCATTAACTTATTTCGTGATTTCGGATTCTTAACCGCTGTCATATTGACTGCAGGCTCAAAAATGTTATAATATTGCACCATTATTGCACCATATTGCACTAATTTTCGTGATTTCTGATTTCAAACCACTGTTTTATTCTCGTGATTTCTTGATTTCTAGCTCGAGTTCTAGTGATTTCAAGCGCTATTGTACGAGATTTCAAGCCATTTGGGACCCCTCGGCATTTGCGATTTAGAAGGTTAGTTTTTATGAATCAATCATGGTCATTTTATATATGAATAGATTATAAAAAACAGAGAGGTTTCTATGTTAAAATATTGCAACTCAAGGAGATCTCTTCGCTTTTACAAACAGTAAAAGCAATTTAAGCAACCCACTTCAGGAGAAGAACAATGTTTCTCCTGGCTTCTCTCTCCTTCAGGAAATAAAAAATATCCTGGGGCCAGTTGTATAAAACTTGTAACTACGTTTTAACTACGATTTTGTAGTGTCTTCTGGACCGCTTAACAGAACAAGATCTCTCAAAAATGGTCGGTTATCAAAAGATTGTGTGCGACTTCGCCTTACTCGAGCATTTCTTGCAATCGGTCTTGAAGCAGAAAAATAGTGTCTTGTCTGGAAATTTGTATTTCGATTCAAGGGAAGACGATCTTGTCGAGACTATGGTGGTTGCTGTTGAGGTTGGTGTTGTTGTTGTCCACCGCGAGATGTGTCTGTAAATGCCGATGAGTTACGAGAAAAAATATTTCTTACTTCTGCTTCTGTTGAATTTATGGAAATCGTTTCTGACAGCTCCGACACTCTATCGAGCAGTTGCAGAAGAATGGATCTATCTTCGCCACGAACTGACGTATATTAATATGCATAAAAAACAGAAAATTGATACTCTTTAAGTTTACATGCATTTTACAAAACTAATGCAAGCTTTAAGTTCCAAACTTTCTGGATATAGAAATGCTATTTTTTTTAAAAAATTTTTAAAAGGACTGGGTCTACCTGGAAAATGAGCACAAAGTTGGCTTCAATCCCCCCCCCCCGACTTAGCATTCCAAATATATTTACTGGCCGTCGTCTTCCGCCGTCGCGTTCCTAAACTCTCTATAACCAATACACGCCGTCCCTAACAAGTAGGTTTCATTCACGTCATAAATCGCCATATCGGTGTATGTTTGAAAAGAAAATCCATAAATTTTATGGAATGATGAACAGCGGAACTTTGAAGCTGAACACCAACATGGCCACTTCGACGTCGTGTGAAAATACTCTATAGTTAGAATACACGCCGTCCCTGACGAGAAAGTATAATCAAAATACACTTCAAATAAGTCGTAGTTGGCTTGAAATATTGCACTTCGGAGTCTGCAGTCTTCAAACCCGTAGTATTACGGTTCTAAGCTGTTACTATAGTCTCACTACAGCACCTGATGGTTAAACTTTATTCGTTTTAAACAACAACAATTTACGTTTAGAACCGTTTGGCTCTACGGATTAAGCCCATCATTCTCCGCCATCTTTTTCTTCCCTAAAAAAGCACAGAGAGCGCATGAGCACGGCGAGAAAAACCATACGATAGCTAGATAGAGTGCTCCGCCATTGATAGGTAAACTCTCACGAAACTAAGCTTACTTGTTGCCCCAGCGACTGATAATAAAAAGGAATATTGGTTTTTGATTTAACTTCCCTTTAGGTGATGCACAGCACATGCGTCACTATTGTCCTGGCCACTTACAAGAAAAAGAACGAATATTGGTTGTTGTTTGACTTCCCCATACGCCGTGCGAAATACATTCCTCACGAATTACGAGAAACATATTTGTGAATACCTTATCGTGTTTACCAAGAAACGTTTTTTGGTAAATGAAACTATTTTTGTCACGCTTCACAAAAATACCCCAGTAGCAAACGACCTTTCATATTTTTAGGCTGCTACTCTGCTATAGAAAATAGAGAATAAATCAGTATTGAGTGGAGTTAGACTTGGTACGTTCGCCGAATTTTTAAGATGTCGAATCTGCAAATCAGCTCAAACAACAACGTTAAGTATTTTCCATACGTCGTTGTATGAAAAGTTCGATGGTACCTAGTTGCGTTTGAAAGGTTGATATGGTTACAAATCATCAATGGAACTTTCTGAGCTTCCTGTCCTTCGAATCTCATGCCCACGCCACAGATGAGAGACTAACAGATGTCCGACTGTCCCAAAATTGCGTAAGTCGGCACCCGAGGGATGACGGTCTCTGCTTAGCGTACTTGCCAGGTTAATGACGGCCACTTACGCCAAAATCATAGGCTTGAAGACTAAGTCGTACATCTGTTAGTCTCGAATCTGTGCCCACGCGTACATAAATAAAGAAATTCTTTGGAATTAAAGGAACGCGGAACTAGAGACATGCAATAGCTGTGAAGTGTTATTACCAGAAAGTAAGTGCGTTTAACGTCCATTTAATGTACAGTTTTGGAAGTCGGAAAAGTATTAAAGCAACTCCGTGGCTTGGAACCTGTTCTGCCTCTCCTTTCATGGTTAGTACATTTTAAAGGTCATGACGATGATGTACTGTTTGACTGATTTTGATAAATATGCCTTTATACCCAGTGCAAGGGCAAACCTATTGCGAGTGAAATTTCTCGAAATGCAGGCAGGTGTTCATTGCGACGAATACCGAACTCCATGTCGGCAGACATAGTGTACGACGTACGATGCGTTCGTGTAGTCTAAACCGTGTTTTCATTTGTTAGGCCCCGTTTACACGGCACTAGACAAATTTTTGTTCGGACAAATATTTGTGCGGATACGCGTTGCATTTACACGGC
>JAOBYK010588333.1:0-11520 GCA_025434845.1 Phenganax subtilis | reverse complement strand
CACACTGGCTCTATGACTCAAGTGAACAACAATGCAGACTTGATGAGAGTTTGTATCCTCCGCAATATAATCCTAAACTCTCCTTATCTGTGATCAAAACAAGAAGATCTACACAAAGTGGTGAGGATACCACGGTATGTGTTGGAAATGTAGTATTCAATTTATCTTCCATAGTCGATTCTAGTCAGTTTTGTTGAAGAAGCTGCCCTTTTTTGCTGAGCTTTATCAGTGATGGATCCAGCATGATTTTGTTGCGGAGGTGCTCTAGTGTGGAGAAGGCGCCATTGGGCTATGGTAGCTCCTCTGCGGGTTTGCCGTGTTGGACTGTCATAGATGTCAGACTATCACACTAACTGTTAGTCGTATTTTTGATGCACTACAGTCTGTTTATATTCTGTTACTACAATTTAAAGATTGTTTTGTGAATATTCTTCCATAATCACAATCGCTTTTGCTTATTTGCATGGTACATCAGTATTTGGTGAGGAAATTTGCACCCCCTCAAGCCAATGCTTGAAGGGGTGTGCACCCCTCTGCACACCCCCCCCCTCCCCGCTCCCTCCAGTAAATCCATCCCTGAACTTTATCATCGTCATACTCTATGTAGTTTTAGTTTTGTTTCTTTCACTTAAGAATGAAACTATGAATCCTGGCACATCCCAACCTAAGCCAGAGATGTCTGAAAACTCTTGTTTAAAAAATTCTGAGGAGACCACTCATATAGAAAAAGAGGAAACGCAGCAGGAATTCATCATGGATGAGTTTAAACAGAGTGAATTGGATGCAATAGCAGCTATTAGCCAGAGTTCCGCTCATACTGATTCCTTACAAACTAAAGAAGAGCTGAAATATTTAAATGATCTTATAGTGTCAATGAAGGTATTTTTTTATTTATTGCTCAAGGAATGTTGCCACTAACGAGGGGCGTATCACTAGAAAATTAGCATACGAGATTTTTTTCAAAAATTTCAAGATTGTTTCACAGATCTTAAGTGATTTCAAAGATTTTTTAATATTTTAAAGAGATTTTTCATGATTTTCCAAGATTTATTGTATATATCTTTTTAGATTTTTAAGATTTTTGAAAGAATTTTGTGATTTTAGCACTGTAGAGATTGTCACATTATCGTTATTTTTAAAGTTTTTGTAGAGATTTTTAAAGATCTTTTGAGATTTTTTCAAAGATTTTTCCGAAGATGTACGAGATTTTTCCAAGTGATACGCCCCTCGGCCAGTTCTGTTCCAATAATTAGTCTATAAGGATTCTTCATCCTCTGCTTATTTACTGTAGTCCCATCGTCGCCGAAGTAGCAGAACTCGGAATTCTGGGAATTCTAGTCATTCTGCAAGATCGTCCGAAAGTGAATGTTTGAATGAATCCAAGTTTTCTCGACGATCCTCATCCAGATTGCGATCCTTGCGATCCAGCAAGGTAACGGGACCAGTTTTCTGTTTTTTCTTTTTGGTATGTCCTATTAGGTTTATTCCATAATTGCTTTAGAATGACAGCGATAAAGAAGATGGAGGACATGCGATGGATGTGATTACCTATGATGATCCGAAAAGCAGACAAGAACTAGAGAGGATTATTGCTAAGTTAGATGAATGCAGCCCGAATCCTGAGATTGATGTGAACAGTAATAAAACATTTGAGGGCAAACAGGTACGGCAGTTTTTATCAATCGCATGTCTCCTTAGCCTTACAGGATGATGACAGGTTGCAGTTTTGTCTGTGAGGTTATAAGTGTGTAAGGTAGTGTTTATTAACGGTTGGTTTAACATATTTTCTTTTGAAGTAGTGATTTGAACTGTGGTTTAGGGTACGATGATGCAAAGACCTGTGTCAATTGAGTGATCATTCTACAAATGTTAAAGTTCGCCTTATTTTCTTCCAGATATTTGCTTCAACTAGAAATAGCATGGCTTCCGACAAATCGCTTCAAAGAAGTACTATAAAGAATGAGACCCACTCCCCTACCTCTTCCGTTCGTTCGGCAACTCCCACCGCCCCATCAATTGCCCTACACATCACTTCAACATCTGATCTTCCTGAACCTGTCAACTTGCTAGACCCGGTAGAAAACGTGAAGGAAGTGGTCAAGCCAATACCGAAGTTCGTTCTTTCCTCAATGTCACAACAAGAAAAGATCGATTATGCTGCTCTGATTGAAGAGTTGGGGGGAGTCGTTTTTGAAGCTCCGTTCGTTAATCAGACAAGTGGTCATATAATTGCTGGCAATTTGTCTAGGTTAGTTTTCGAATTAAGAGTTACAAAAGAATGGCATACTGTGTAGTAGCTATATGTATACCGTAATTATTCGAATGTTATAATTTAACCAGCAGCTGAACAACAGGGCAATACTGTTGTTTTTTTTTTAAATAAGTACTTCCACTGCTTAGGTATGACTACTTCGAATTAACACAACATCGATGAAAAATAAGTTGGCGTTAATTCGAGGGTGGCGTTTAAGAATGTTTTTGCTTCTCCCTGCAGCGTTTTTTCGAAAGAGGTGTTTATTTGAGGGAGGCGTTTATTCGAATAATTACGGTATATTATATATTTATTTTTAAGGAATGAAAAAATCTTATCTTCTATTGCTGCCGGTAACTGGGTATTACGAAAGTCTTATATGGAAGCATGTCGTGAGGCGAAAAGATTCGTTGATGAGCAGCCTCATGAGTGGGCGGTTAAAATACCCGGAGAGAATGTTTCACGTTTGGCGCAAGCATCACAAAGATGGAGAATTGAGTTGACTGAGGTAATTTGTAAAGATTTTGTTCATGACTTCCAACGATATTTCTAACGAAGTAAGTTTGTCTTTCGATCAGTTTCTTCATGAGTTTACTTGCTCTTGTCTTTGACATCCAGTTTCCATGAACTAACGTATACACACGGGTGAGTTTCATAACGATTATTTAAAGTTATCAAACTTACTTTGCAGAAATCTGGGCAATTTAAAAAGAAGATTGGTGCGTTCCAAGACTGGAAAGTTGTAATTTGTATTGAAAAGAATCGAGTTTCATCATTTACCCGAATGTTGAAAGCTGGAGGAGCTGAAGTGATTGAAACTGAACCTCCATTTCAGAATATCGCGCGTGTTACTCATGCTTTCATCAGTAAGTTTCGCTCTCTTGATTTTCGTACATCGAAATTCATCAGTAATATACTCCAATCTATTGTCGGTTACCAATGAAAAAGAAAGTAATTTCCCAAAGACGAAATATATTGCTTATCAATGATCACTGACAGTGGAAAGAAACTAAGTTGTCTCAATGAATGAAGCTGAATGAATATAGTATATCTGTATGCTTGCGTTCTTACATAGCTTAATATACTGCATCTCTGTTCGTAGGTCCTAGTTGCTCTCTCGTAAAGAACATCAACTTTGGTCATCTTGAACAAGCTGGAATATTGGTTCTAAAAACTGACTACATCATTGACTTTCTCACTGAGAATCCTCCACCGGCTACTTCCAAATACGTTGTTCGCTCTGTGAGCATGCAATCTGCCCGAAAACGCAAACAGAACGATTCCAATCTTCCAGAAACTCCAGAAAAAAAACAACGAGGAAATTAGAGGTATAATGTGAGAATAATCGGGGTTTTTATGCATGAAGAAAATCGCTTTTATTCACGAGATGTTTCATTGCCGTTGTATGCAAAACGATTGGCACAATAGGTTATTTGTCCGAAACAAGACTTGTTTCTTGTTTTGGACAAATAACCTATTGTGCCTGGGGTCTTGATAGCTTAAACTTCTATTAGATATTGTATAGAACCAAGTTTTTTTGATAAGCTTCATTTATCATGTCTGCCACTGTTACGAAAATCCAGATTTAAAAAAAATTATTCTAAGATTGTTTGTATAATAAATGAAACTTGTAGATTACTGATTTTCAAAGTTTGTTGTTCCAAAACCTTTACTTTTCGGAAAGTTAGTTAACAGTATCAAATTATAAAGGGAGTTTAAGCTTCGCGTTCAAAAGCTACGGCAAACGGCCGAGCCGTTTTTTCATGGCCGACTTTTTTCGCCTCTCATCTTTTTGGATCTTCCATTTATGTCAAACAGTTTTATTTCAACATGCTGTGTTAACAAAACTTATTATCTTTGCCTTACTGTCTTTGTCTTGCCAATTTTTTTTGGCCTGGCGTTTCACGTTTGCGGGTGAACGCGAAGCTTAAGCTCTATACAATCGACGAATACGCCTCAGTCCTTCACGGTTCCACCCAATTAAGATCCCTTTCAAATCAGTGGCACAACCAACCGTCATTCATATTTGATATTGGTAACATATTTCTGGCAATTCTCACATCATTCTATCAAAAGGAGTTACAATGTTCGTATTCCTGTATTTCCTGCCAACTCCGTGGGATTTTCTGAACCACTGGTACGGCATTAAAATTCTGAAGAATTCTTCTCTCATATCACTGTTGAAATGAACTAGCACCAGAGGTGCCAGTCCTGCAAAACTGTACGTTATGACCTCTGTGAGGACATCAAAAGCTTTGGCACTGCTTGCTGACATTGAACCTTCATCCACAATAAGATAGATACACCGTGGCGCCCACATTAAAACGTACAGAAGTATAACTAAGATCACGACTCGGGACCAACGAACTTCAGCTGGGAAATCCAAAGGAACTCGTCTATATTCCGTAAACCGTGAGTCCACGACTCCTATAGACTGTGCGTGCCTCGCTGATAACTTGGTGATTTGACAGTGGATGACAAACATCAAAACAAGAGGGATCACCTCAACAGTTAAAAGGAGATAGACGTAGTTTTCCTTACGGAGAAGATTGAAGTTGCATGTGAATAATTTGAGGTCGTTTCCTGTATGGTACAATGAAATGAGGGACACCAGGATTGCAAAACACCAGACTAACAAGAGAAGCGCAAATGTACGAGTACGGGTCAACATTGTGGCGTATTTCTCAGGTCTTGAAATGGCGATGTATCTGTCGAGACTGATCGCAACTAAAGTCAGTATTGATGAAACACACCACAGCAAAGTTGCAGCGAGGTACGCCTCGCATAGTGTCGTTTCTTCTGTCAATACTCCGTTGTTTTCTTTCCAAATCCTCGCGATCCTTAGAGGAATGATTGTTGTTGCAGGAATGAAGTTTGCAACGATTAAACTCACCGTGTGCATGTTCGTTACTTTGTGAAGACGTTTGTTCTTCCATATTGAAAGAAAGAGAATTAAGTTCCCAAATAATGTGAACAACATTAAGATTACCAACAACGCAGAATTAAGTTCTAATACAGCATGATCGCTCTTTGGTGGATTTGATGCCATTTTGGACAGATTACTTTACTATACTGTTTTGCCACGGGAGTTTGTCGAAATCAAAGTTGCTGGCCTTTTTAAGCATTTGATAGATGTGCTATTGCGTTGCTCTGCTACTGACACACCAATAATTTATACACTAGTTATTGACTTTCTATATCAGTCAGCAAATGTGAGCTGTTCTTCTTTGTGTTGCTTAATAAACAAGATTCCTTCGCTTTTAAAGAGCAGAATTTCACTCTGATAACAGCAGTCAAGACGCCTACAATCGATCAAACATATGCGGTAACCATGGACACCTGTCAACACTACTCCTCCAATTTCAAAAGACTTAATCCTGGTAATTATTACTAAACTTTTTTCAGGCAAATCATTTTACGAAAGTTACTTAAGTAGCCATATTAATTTCCTTGGGGAAGAAGTAAACGGTGTAAGTAGCAGATCTTATTTGTTTGGTCTGGGGTGGAGGATAATAAAAATTGGTTGTTTCTCGTTTTGGAATCAACGCGCGTGGTTACACGCGTGTGCATAGCGAACTCAGTGCGGAGCACTGGGAACGAGGATGATTCATTGTAAACAAGAACTGGAATGTTTACGGTATGTACGATGTTTCGTCGGAAAACCGCGTAAAACGTCTGCTTGTTTAAATTTTTGAAAGTCCAAAAGTGGACGCCAAATGTTCTACAAACGATTAGGAGGTTTTACAGTTCTGTGTATTGTGAAAGAATCGGTTGCTGTCCTTCGCCATGCAAAATATTGCTCCTGTCAAAGTGCCGATACTTCTAGTGACGGCTAATGTTGGCTCGCTCTTTGAAGACGTGGGTATATTTAATTATAAGATATATTATAAAGCGAGATTTTGTGGTGATTTATT
Organism: Phenganax subtilis; assembly: GCA_025434845.1. Taxonomy (NCBI): domain Eukaryota; kingdom Metazoa; phylum Cnidaria; class Anthozoa; order Malacalcyonacea; family Clavulariidae; genus Phenganax; species Phenganax subtilis. The sequence continues at coordinate 5,355 of JAOBYK010588333.1, read as the reverse complement.
TATATCTTTGCGATAGTTGAAGAATCTTCTTCCAGGATGGGTCAGCAAAATGCAGCAAGTGAGTCGCTAATTTTTTTAGGTGGATATAATATCATCAAATACTGACCTTACTGTTTTAAGTCTATTTTGCTGTGATATCATTGTGTGTTGTTGTACTAAATGCCATAATGAGTGTAAAATGTAACAAATTACTGTAAATTGGTATATAGAACTTACAATACTGTTTTGAAGTTGTTCTAAAATCAGTTATGTTGGGATGCTTTTCAGAAAATTTCTGCTCTTCATCACCCAAAGTTTGTTGCTTTTCACTTTCAAGAAATCGGTGGTAAAGTTCCAGCAGCGGCATCAGAGGGTCTTCCTCATTTTATACAGTAAGAAATGAGGGTTTATATTTGTCTTATGCAATCTGGTTTACTGATGAATAGTGTTTACACTTGTGATAATGACAACCTTTCAAATCCAACAATTGTGTAATTTTTGCTGATTTTTGTCAGGCAGTTGTTGGCAAGTCCAAACATGTCTGAGTACACTTCAGTTGTTGGCTATTTTGACCAGGACTACCAGTGCGATGACAAATTTACAGTGAGTGTTTACATTTCTTCCAGAAGTGTAGCTTGATTTAGAAAGCAGGTGTTTGCTTATGAATGTCTTCACTTTGCAATGCCTCCCATCCACTCAACTATACATGGTGAGATGTTTTTTATGAAAGCTGTTTTTTTTTCATTTCCTATTATAACTAAAGTGTCGAGGAATTATAGCAAATGATTGAATCAATATGATCTTTACCACTAAAACTAGACTCATTTGACTCAATGCATTAACAAGAATATTGCGTGGTGCTTTTGTTTATCCATTTTCTACGTTAGGCGAAGTAAAAGAAGAAAGTAGTACTGCAGGGTGCATTGCATTTTTGTTTTGTTTTATAGGCTCTTGGTGCACTCTTCCTTGTTCATAGTTCTTTAAAGAATGTTGCAACTTGGAATTATACAGGTTTGTTCCCTTAGTAAGCTAGCTGTCTTTGATTTGTTATGATCACAGCATATTATCTAACAATTGTAGTAATTTAAATTATTTTTGTGAACCCATGGTTTTTTTTGTGATTACTACATTTTATGGACAGACTGATTTTATCTTTTGCAGATTGCAGATTTGAGAAAATTAAGCCCGGAAAACAGGTTTGTTAACTCCTTTGCACTCAAGGAGCACCTTTCTGTCAATATTTTGTTGTATGTTGAGCTTTGTATTTCGTTGTGCTGTATTTTTTATTGCTTCATGTTGTTCTTTAGATTTTTACAGACTATCTGGAGTCGTTGGAGACACTTGAAAAGATGAAATATCCAAAAAGATTGTTTCCGGATGTAAGAGGCATTAAACTTTACTTTGTTTATCTATTCACTGTGGCTAAATTCACTGAATAGCTGTGCTCTCAATGTACCCTGCTTTTATATGCAGTGTAATGTGAGACAAATTTTCTCCCAATGAAGCTTTGGCATCTTATAGCAACTTTTTTTAGATGAAATGGTCTAGAAAAGGATATCTAAAGACAAAATGGAGGATCGCTGGCACGTAAGTTTTATGTTATTTACAATATAAATGTTCTAAATATTGTAAGCTTGTAATGTGGACACTGTATTGTACTAGTAATGTATCTTACCCCTAACATGAAGAGAAATATTCAATTTCATCCGGTTGCAAGTTTTTTGTGTCAAGATGATTCACTGGAACTCTGTGTTAAAATGTATATTTTTACCATGGTGTAGAATCATAAATTTGATGAACATTCACTTGTTTCATGACTCTTCAAACTTGGTTTCCATGGAGTGTGTAAGTATTGAACTTATTATGTACACATACATTAGCTATCCTATGTGTTACTTTAAGTAAGACTGACTTATAGTATATCAGGTGATAATTTTTATCTAGAGTCCTTCTGTGTATGCTGAAAATAGAAGAAATGCATTGGAATATGTCTTACGTAGGCATGTGAAATACATATACAAGATTTCCTTTTCCAAAAACTTTTTTTACAATTATATTTAATCTTTTAGGCTGGATCCTGATCCTTCTTTTATTTTTGGAGATTTCAATTTTAGACTAGACCAATGCAAATTTTTGAAGGTAAGGAACTGCTACAAATGTCAAACTAAATCAGCAGTGGCAAATTACTCACTAGGCTATGTAGGCTGAAGCCTATGGACCCAGGTTTCGAGAGGCCTGTGATTCTGGAGCTTTGTTGTTTTATTGTTTGCTATTTTTGTTCTAAATTGAGCAATATTGAGACAATGAGAGAAGTGGTACCTGATCAGACCAATAATGCTGTAGATGTTATCAAAGAATTTGTTTATTGTAAATGCCGCAAGTCTATTTTGTTACAGTGTACCTGATGTGATTAGAAAACAAGCCTGTACTGTTCACAGGTTTCACACTAGCTGCTTTCTACTTCTAGAAACCTAAAAGTACAAGTTTGAATCCCGCTCGAGGCAATGAATTATTTGTTGTCTTATAGCAATGTCAGTTTAATATGAAAACTAGCTGATTTTACCTACAACTAAATTTAGTACTAGTGAGAATATCATCTCCAAGGCTCGCAATTTTTTTTCAGCCTACAGGCCCCGTGACTGATAATCTGCCACTGTAAATCAGGGTTGCCAGTTTGGCATAAAAAGTGCCAAATTTCTTGATTTTGGCTTCTTTTGGGTTTGATTGGCTACAAAAATATTGCTTAGACTTTTTTGCATTTCTTGGTTGTTTTTGGCTTTTATAATAATAGTAAAATAGTGATGAAGTGAAAATACAAAACTTTGCACAACACCAGTAAAACTCCAATGCTTGTGCACAGCACCAGAAATATAACTAGTTTGGTTACTTTTTGCCTGACTTGGCTACTTTTTGTCCATCATTTGGCTCTTTTGGGCTCAGGCCATAGATCTGACAATCCTGAACTAAATAGCATTGATACCAACATCACAATCATGTACAAAATTTTGACGTAAGAGATGCCAAGTAACAGGATATAGTTTACCTTTCCTGATGCTAGCCACGTTTCATATTTAAACATGCTTCTGTTGGGGCTGCAAACTTTGAGTTGAATGAATGCAATGTTGCTTATTATTTTCAGATGGTTTCCAAGCATTGTTCTGTCAAAATGACTTATGAAGATGGGGCAGAACGGCCTTTGGAACTGATTGTTGTTGAGAAAAAAAATCCAGAAAAGGTAGTATGCAGCAATATTTTTGAAGTCCTCTTTGTATTTTTGGACAATAGAACTGAAAGATTGTCCTAAAGTCAGTTAATTTATACTAATGTTTCATGCAGCTGATTTGATAAATCAAATATATTTAGGTTCGTCTTTTTGTGGAGCCGTCTAAATTTTGCATGGACTACCAACATGTTCTAGAAAACGACGGAGCTAAACTAAGAAAATTGGACAAAGAACCACAAGCTTTCAAGAAATGGTTGTGCGAATTTCCCATTGAATTTCCACCAACGTAAGTCAACTCACAAAAATACTGACATGTTCAGCTCTATACCCACCAATCAGCTGTAATGAAAGACAACAACTTACCTGATAAACCTTGTGTCTAATTGGTGGGTCTTTCTATGTATGTGTACTAGTTTTTACAAACACATTTGTTTTTTGAAATCTAATAAATAAAAGATTTGTTTACTAATGTTTCAGATATCCGTTCAAAGAAGATGTTGAAATCACAAAACCTTCATACCTTGAAAAAAGGTGCATACATTTGAAATCACCTAAAGCTGAATGTATATATCTGCTGTGTGTGATTTCTCTTTTCATTTCATATGATTTTTGTCTGCAGATGTCCCGCTTGGTGTGACAGAGTTTTAATGACACACAATGCCAAGACTATAATGATGGTAATTTTTGTCAAGGAATATTATATTGTCTTTCCATTTAGCAACACATTGACTGTTGATGCATTCTGCTTATACTCCTTACTCTGTCTAACCCCAAACAAATTTACTTTGTCTAATGTCATACAATTTTACTCATCAAGGGAGAATTCTTGCCAAGTAATGATTTGAGATCACTGACTAATTCTAGTTTTCTTTTCGACAGGACAGGCATCTTGCAAAGTACGAAATGAATAGCTTGGACACTTGCATGGGAGATCACAAGGTAATGAAGATCACAGAAATAGTTTTCAGAAAATCTTGTTGTTCGCAACCAGTGGCAGACACTTGGCAAAATATTGGGGAGGGGGGCTGAGACCAAATTTTGAACATACATGCTAATAGAAAAATTGTGGCAAAATTTTTGTTTGTTAATTTACATGTATACTGTGCTATCTGAGTGTAAATATAACAACAGAATTCAAGTATTACTATGGCAACTTCATCAAATGGCTGTAACTTTTGTTATTTGGTACATTATTTCAAAATTATTGGGGGCTCAAGCCCCCCCCCTGCCCCCCCGTCAAGTGTCCGCCACTGTCGGCAACCCTTTTTGCGTTCTGTAACCGGTTCATTGAAATTTTACAAAGTGCTAATTATCTTTCAACCTTGCTCCACACATTGACCTATACGTTTTCTATTGAAGACTAATGGCCGAGTAAAAATTTTGGTGTTCTATTTTAGTCTGTATTGAAAGTTTGTATTTTGTTTTCTGTAGCCGGTATCATTGTTTACCTTCATTGCTGGCGACGAAACTTTCACCGAAACTCCTCAAAGTAAGATTTTATGCAATCAAAGAGGAGCTAGAGTTTCTCTTTTTTAGTGCAAAGTTTCTTCGAAACTGGCGAAAATTCAAACGAGTCAGTCACTCAGTCAGTCAGTCATAGTGTAAACTTTCCGCGGGATGTATGTGGTCTATGTTCGTAGTGATTTAGTACGTAGTTAATGCTTTAAAGGTCGCTTAGACAATATGAGATGTTCTCTTCAAATATTCTCCAGGTCTTTTGCCTAATTCACAAAAATTATGAGAAATCATTGCCGTTATTGTAAATTTATAACACTTGCTTTTCCTGTTATGTAAAGCATAATTTCCCGGAACATCCGATTCTTTCCCTAACTTGCACACAAGCTTTCCTTTTCACTGATGCTTTGCTCATGCTTGGGATGTGTTTTACAGGTGCTTGGGATGTTCAGTTTTTTCGCACACAAGCTTTCATTTTCACTGCTCTTTTACACATGCTTGGGATGTTCAGTTTTTTTGCATACAAGCTTTCATTTTCATTGCTCTTTTACACATGCTTGGGATGTTCAGTGGTCTTGCGCACAAGCTTTCCTTTTCACTGATGCTTTACTCATGCTAATTGGGATGTGTTTTACAGATGCTTGGGATGTTCAGTTGTTTTGCAGACAAGCTATCATTTTCACTACTGCTTTACACAT
>JAOBYK010588222.1:0-11525 GCA_025434845.1 Phenganax subtilis | reverse complement strand
TGCCTGTTGCATATACAATATCTAACTAAGCAAAGCGATACAACTGCATCACCACAGGCGAAAAAAATATAAGAGAATTAGTGAAATTACAAATTTTGGTTGTAAAATGTTGTCAAATTTGGAAAATGTTGACATGAAAAGTTTAAACACTTTTCAGCTGAAAATTATTCAGTCTCGTGTATACACAGTAATTTCAGAAGATCCATTTTGGCCCCAAAAATGGGGCCGAAATTTTGACCCTGAGACGGCCCTGATTTAATGGGGCCAAAATAGACCTTTTAAAATAGGGCCAATTTAAATGGCCATTTTGGCCCCAAAAATGGGGCCGAAATTTTGACCCTGAGACGGCCCTGATTTAATGGGGCCAAAATAGACCTTTTAAAATAGGGCCAATTTAAATGGCCATTTTGGTCGCCAAAAATGGGGCCAAAATTTTGACCCTGAGACAGCCCCATATTTATGGGGCCATTTTGGCCATACTTAAAATAGAGCCAATTTAATTGCTAGACGGGGTCATTTTGGTCCTTATATTAAACCATTTTGGAACTTTAATAGGGGGTAAAAATTATGTTACTTGCCAAATACCTTGCATATTCAAACGAATAAACGAACAACACATCCACATAAATAAACACGTAAAACGTTGTATATTGAAGCAGCTAGTCAATCATGCATATAAATATAAATAGGGTAAAAAAATAACTTAATTCTTATACAAATAAATAGCATAGAAAATGTTTCAAGAACAGTATTTACATATTTGATAGAACACCGATCAAGCTCTTTACGGATGCTGGACATTTGGTGGGCAAAACGCCCATCAACGTCGCGTCCAGAAAGGAGTAGACATTTTTCCCATCTTTTTCTTCCACATTGTAGATGTAATATGTCGCCATTAGGGCAACAAGTGCATCTACAATTGATTGCGATTTCACCTCCACGAGAATGACACCTTCAGCAACCACATACATCAAATCAGAGTAGTAGATATCATTTGCCATCAAAATAACAGGCTGGATTTGGTCTTTTATCACCGTATCAAGTGACTCCACATTCTGAAACAGATTGATATGCATGTTGTAGCAGTTACTTTACATGGTATGTCATACACCCATGCTAGGGAAATACTGGAGAATATATGAAAAATCCCAGTGAGTTCATTCATTACATTTCCTACCAGGGTACAGGTATAAGAATATTCTTAATCTTACCTTCACAACTTTCACCACAGCCTCTTCCCGCTGGTGTCCACCCTTCTTATTAGGAGGCTTGAAAATCTTCTCTGCAAGCTTCAATGAAGCTCGTGCTTTGCATTCAACTGAAAAAGACATTTTAGTAATATCTTGATTAGTATCTTGTTGTTCTTATTCGGAATCAGAACTCTTAATAATGTGTCACAATGTCAGTCTCAACAGTTTTTACCTGATTGTGTAATCGCATGACTAATGTAACAGTTATAAATATACTACGTGGGTTAGTGTGCATCTCTACCACATCAAACTAAAAAATATGGTGTTATAAACACTAACATTCTGATACAGTACATGCATTGCTTGCTACTGGGTTAAAGTAAAGTGATCTCAAACACACTAATTGCCATCCCATCTTTGTAATACACCGAACTGTTGTATTGACAAATTATCTCATTTAGAAGACTGCATTGACCAATAGAGAAAATTAGGCAAAAACAGGCAAATTTACCTTCCTGACACCCGGAGTCAATAGCCTCTTCCATTTTCGTTGTAATGTTATCATATTTTGGCTGCAGTTTCTCAGCATAGGCCAGTAACCTTGGGCACCAGATGTCAATGAAATTAGACTTTACTTCCTTTGGCAGGTCTTGGTTCCCCATTACTTTTGATAAGTCAGCCTTGATCTATTTAATCATGTAAAATTATGAGAAAAGTATTGTAATCCCTATGTTAATTATTTATACATAACACTTACATAGAGAAGATTTTGAAGTGGTGGAAACATCTCAACAACTTCCAGAATTGGTGTCACATCCTTGAGCACCATGGCCCTCCTTTTTGAATAAGTAATGTTCATCAGCTCCTTAATTCGGTCATGGTTCTTCTTAGTTTTTCTCCACTCCTGTTTGATAGAGAAGATAGCAGATTCTATGACATCATCGCTGTCTTGTTGTTCTGGGACAAGGGTCCAGCATAAGTCTTGTGCTTTCTTTGGACGTCCACCTTTGCAGTGACGAGATTGGCCTTCTTCAGCGCAATGGGTGGATTTCTTCCTTTGAAGTTTCTTAAAGCGTCTCTCTATTTTTATCTCCAAAGATCCCTTAATAACACAATAATTAAATTTAAATAAATTATACCAGACAACACCCCCTCTCTTTGGACATCCAAGGTTGGAATTATCCCCCCCCCCCATTCCATCAGATGACTGTAAGACATTAGAGCACATATTGCAGTAAGTAATTTGCAATGCAATAAGTAGCTGTATATTTGACTATTTTGCAAAACAAAAGCTAGAAACACAGTGAAAAAATTAATTACATCAATTAATCAAGCAACAAATAAGTTTTTTACCCAAGGTTTACTGCATTCATCAATCATCGGGTCTTTCAAAAACGGATATCTTTCTACGATTAGTGCAGCCACAGTCTCCCTTTCTTTTTTCTTTGGATAAGCAGTGTAGTTTAATACACTTGTACAAATGTCCCTCACCAGTTCATTAATCAGATTCGGTGTCAAAGACTTTGTTGCAAGCCCTGCCTCAACAGCACATGAAAACTAAAACAAACATATTACTTTACTAACTATCAAGACCATTATCATGATTTCATGATATCAGATACTCAGTTGATATATCCATACGTGCAGCATTTCAAATAAAGGTGTTTTATGAAGTCAAAACATAAAACTGCCGAGCCAAAAAGCTCACTGACCTTGCTTTAATTTCTACAATATTTTCACTTTTTAATCACAACATGCATTTAATTTGATGTTAACATTATACATTAATTATATAGAAGTAAAAAAGACTACTAATTGCAGGATGCAACATGACCTTTCAAGAACTTATTGAACGAGAATTAGCTAACTGAACAACAGTTTGGCAAGCAAAAAATGTGGAAACTGCAAATTGGTCAATATCATGTCAGTGGCCATTTACAATTGTTGACTAAATTGCTTGGAAGTAATCAGGAGTGTATTGGCAAAATTTCAACAAGGGGGGTCTCTACCATACTTTAATGAATTACAAGTGATTACTTTTGCTTATATAAGTTTTTAAAGGCTTGATTGTTGCACCATATTCAATACATATTCATATGCACAATGTATACTTTAGAAAACCATTGTAAATAGTTATGCAATTCAGCTTATATGCTGCAAAGTAACTATACCTATAAACGATAACTATAACATAACATGTGCAAATGCGTTTCAACCAGTGTTTTAATTTAAAACTTATAAGCAAAGGTCAATGCTTGTAATTCATTACACTTCGTAACAATACATTACCAGCACGGTAATGCTCGGGCTTGCTTTCAATTGCCTCTGTGCATATATGCATTACAAAATGGTTAATGAAATGAACAGGAAACATAAATAGCTGTTTGCAATACTGTGGTTAAAATAAACGATGACAATACAACTCCATGTTACAGTCACCTAATGGCTTGTCTTAATGTGTACGTATGTATAGGAATGAACGAGAACAATAAATCGTATATTTGTTGGCTGTATAGATGACAATGAGCAGTTTTAAACATCGAAGTTAGGCAATCTTGAAGAACTATGATTGGAGGGGGCTGAGCCCCAACACGACATAGAATTTTAGCAAGGGGAGCTCAGCCCCCCCCCCGAGCCTCCCCCCCCCCAATACACCTCTGGAAGTAATAATTGGCAAAACAAGATAAGAAAACATTATTTCTAAAAATGAATAAATAGATGAAGTTTACATCTTTGAAACCATACCCTGTTAGGAAGCTTATAATTCTTTGACCAGTTCTGAAATGAGACAATAAATAAATCAAGTGGATGAAATTTAGTTTGTTTGGGAGAATGGACATTATTTGAAATAGCCCATAGAACAATATCCTCTACATCATCTATGGGCTTTGAGAAGCATTATATCTGATGTTCACTTTGGATAAAACATATTTACCTGTTGTGTTGCTGTTTTTCGTGGTGTGCTTGCAGCCTGAAAACAAAGGGAATTAAATTATTTAAAATAAAGTAACTTTATTCAGGCCTGTTCACACTATACACTTTTGTCAGATCCAATTCACTCCTGCTGACATATGAGATATACATAATGTATTATCTTACAATGCACTGGCAGTAAACAACTAAAGCAAATGTATCATTGCTCTTGCCTGTAAAAGCACTTCATTCCATGCATCAGAAGTGAATTGGATTCGATAAAAATGAATTGTGTGAACAGGCTTTAACAAAACTAATAGCACTCAAGAAAATACATCAAGCCAGACTACAAATTTATTGCCTGCTTATAATTGAACATTACTGTAAATCCTTAAAATTTAAGATGAAACAAAATAAATAAACTAAATTATACTGTACCTACCTTTGCTGGAAGAATTGTGTTGTCCTATGAAAAGAGATTTTAAGCTAATAGGTTCAATTTTGTTTACACTCTACATTCCTTTTAAAGTTTTTACTAAAAACTATGGTTAAAATTTGTGATAAAGGTTTTTACCTGCAAACTAAATTCACTAGACATATTACACCAATCCTTAGGGTCACTCAGGTTAACAGAGATTGGTGTCATTGGTTGTGGGTCATCTGTGAAATCTAGCTCAGATGCTGAATCAGATTCAATCATCTTCAATGATTTTCTGGCTGGACTTTTAGTTCTAGCTCTTTTCAACACACTGAAGACAGGACTATCAGGCTTGTCAGCAACATCAATTTCTACTTGTGGCACTGGTTTTCCACTTGGATCAAACACCTTGAAATAATATCACACAAAATGGCTTGATATAATTTACAAATTGTCTATCCCCTCACCATTGCCCCAACAAAAATACATCAGTTATCTGCATGGCATTCTCGAATGAAATATGCAAATATCTGCATATAAACAAGTCGGATATTATGCAGATGGCCGATAAGGATCCAGAAAATCTTTACCAAAGTATTTTAAAAAATGTTTACCCTTTCATAATATCGATACATGCATCTATTTATGTCTATAGGTCATATATATCTACGTACCATCCCAGTAATCTTTGACCACGCAGCAATGGCGGCACGCTTCTGTCGTAAAATTTTGAACATGTCGCTGAATTCTTGTCTTGTCATTGTATAAAATATTTCGCCGTCGACTTCTGCAGCTAGAAAAAAACACCACACATTGTTCAACTTACGTTTTCATATTAAATAAACTGTATTTACTCAAAGATATGCTCAAGTTTGCTTCAGCAGTTCGGCTTTCTTCTCTGAAGCAGCTTTGGCAAGAAATCTGGTTCTGAAACGTCAGCGTCTGTCTGAAGTTGAATATTAACTTATTGCAAACGTGGACTACATTTACCTTTGAAAGCTTCTATAATACTTTTGTCTAACTCATTTTCCAGTAAAGCTGCTGCCAGTTCGATTGAAGACAATTGACGTGCTGACATTTTTTCTTTTTTATAAACTAAAAACCATTGTTCTGTGTGTAGTCAGTGTTGCGCCCGAAGCGGCGAAGAAAAAAGAAAGACAATCGTGAAGGCACCTGGGTTTCAAGAGGTTGTTTTCGCGCCTTGATGCCCATTAACCAATGAAAACTCTACGATGTTTTATATCGCTTCCGGTCCCGAAAGAAATTCCGCAGGTTGTCCGAAGGCAAATCGGAAGAAAGCCGTATGCCCGAAGCAGTCCCGAAATAAACCCGATAAGCCAGAGTCCAAAGAACAAATTGCGAAACAGTATTGTGATGACCGCACTGGATGACCGCGATCGTGTTGCAAACTGGTTGCAATATAAATTTAGCAAGTGAACAGCAATGGCCACAGGGATGGGTCGTTTATGTTCCATGTGCCCCGCTCGTTGTTTGACACTTGCTTTGATGAGAAGCCATTATGAAAGATATCATAAAGAAGAAGAAAATTTTCATGTCGTTTGTCAAGTTCAAGGTTGCTCCAGTGCATACAATAACTTTGAGGGCTACAAAACACATTTACGAAGAAAACACCAGGACATTATTAACTCGATTTTAAATGAAGACAATGATGTGCCAGACAATATTCAAAATAACAGAAACCTCGACAGAAACAACGATGCACCGAATATGCAAATAGATGATGATGACAATCTGAGTCGGTCCGGAGCGGAAAACGATACTGTTTGCATCAGTGATGACACGGTTCGAAGGTTGAATGCAGCTCTGTTGCTTGGGGCCAAAGAGACTCATAAATTGACCCAGAGGGCTGTGGACACAATCGTAAAAAACACTTCTTCTATTGCCGAAAATTCGATAAAATTGTTAAAAGTTCGTCTGTCATCACATCTTTGCAATTCTGGAATTGAAGACCCAGGAATTCAAGATTTTTTTGAACATATAATGGACGAAGACAACTTCATTACCAATCCTTTTCTTGGAATGGAGACAAAATCGCAACAAGACTCTGTTTTCAAAGAATTGTTTGGAGTAGTTGTAAGTTAAACTCATTTACACTTTTCAATTGACTTAGCATTTTTCAACTTCAAAGTTTGTATACATGTATATACAAATTTAAATTTAAAAAATCAGTGATGGATATATTATATTAGTGTGTCTTGAAGATGCATCAATCAATGTTTTGCATAACTCAAAAATGAGCTGGCAAAAGAAACTTTTTGTTAAAATAATGTCCCGGCATTGGCCTCACCTTCTCAATGGGAGGGTGATATTTATTGGTACCTTGCCAAATACAAACACTGGTGTATCTCTTGTTTTTTTTAGGAACCGGTGCGTAGAGTTTTGGGCGTAACACATTGTCACAAGCGGAATGGTGTCAAAAGAAAAATTGTTTCTAAACCAGATGAAGTCATCGAGATTCCATTGCTGAAGAGCTTAGAGCAAATGTTAAATGATCCAGCTATATTGGATGAGGTGCATATGTAAATATTAGTTTTTCACAAATTCATTGCTGTTTAAATTGAGGCAAGTTAGTTCTATCAACTTTCTTGACTGGAATTAATTTACAGGTTTTACATCCACACTGCAGAGAAGATGACCTATTGGCGGACTACTGTGATGGGACTGTATTTCGCAACCACCCCCTCTTTTCAGCCCACCCAACAGCTCTGCAAATAAATTTGTATTATGATGAGGTTGAAATTGTCAATCCTCTTGGGAGCAAGACTGGGACTCATAAACTAGGTACTATTGACTTTTAGCAAAATTTCCAAAATGCTACTACAACCTTGTTTTTTCTGCATGTCTACTATAACCTTTTGTATCAGGAATTTGTGACAATTTGTCTATGTTTGTGCTGCTAAAACTTTCCTTTTTTCCATTATCACGCACACCTACAGGGTTATTTTACTACACTTTGGGCAACATTTCACCTCAGTATCGGTCGCAATTGAAAGCTATTCAGCTACTTGCAGTTGCCAAAAGACCAGTGATCAAGAAATATGGTATCAACTGTATGCTAGAAACATTTATGGAGGAAATTGCTAAACTTGAGCAGGTAATTTGTTTAAATTGCACACCCACATCCTGAAATGTTGTGGGGGTGTGGGGTGTAGTTGCCCTCAAAAAGGCTTTCCTTTTCCTTCATTTTTGTATATATGATTATCTTTGCAAGTTACTTTGCCTAACACAGAGCCAAGAATTGGATGTAATCCGTCTGACCAAGGAGTGTTTTTAGCATATGTTGGTGGGTGTCACACCCCCTCACACCCTCTCAACATTGATGCTTCTGTTCTCTAGGTAAATTACACATTTGACTCATCAATTGGTGTTAATGGGCAACACATCACTGTATAATTTTAGGATGGAGGTCATCAGTTTGCAATTAATGATGTCTTGAGACCATTCAGAGGCACAATTGCTTATTTATCCGGGGATAACCTTGGTTCCCAGGAGATTGGAGGGTTCAAGATTGGTCCAGCTGCAAACCTTAAGTGCAGAGAATGCATGGGTTTATCTGATGATTTAGCAACAAAGGTGTCTACATTTACTGTTTTTATATCCATATTTTTATCCCTGTAGAGTCACAATTCTCACACTAGGCGAGTTTTTTATCTTGCTGTCATGGGAGGAAGTCCAGAATCCTCTGATACAATCTTCTTAATTTTGTAGTTTCATGAGCGATATTTTGAACTGAGGACCAGAGAGATGTATGATGATCAGTGTAGGAGAGTAGAAAATTCTGTTGAAGATATATCCTCCCAGTTTGGAGTTTGCCATTCTTCCATTCTCAACAAATCACGGTATTTCCATGTGATTGGGGGTTTGCCAGGGGATGCAATGCATGATGTTCTCGAAGGACTGTTGCAGTATGAAGCGAAAGAGTTTTTAAGATATGCAATTTTCAGCGAAAGGTATTTTTCATAATTTCTATATTGTACGCTTACAACAAACTCATGCACGAAGAGCTAGACTATCGAGAGACCATGTTGAGATAGATAGTTTAGTCATGAATGGTAGTCATCTGCTAATCATTTTCAATTTATTTATTTAGATATCTCACTTTGGATGATCTAAATGAGCGTATATTGAAATTTGACTATGGCTACTCCAATGATAAGAACAAGCCTTCTTTGATAAGTTCTAGAACAATCAATGCTGCAAACAATTCTCTCAAGCAATCAGGTACAGTAAATATTAATAAATTATGTGCATGTATAATATGCAGTTGTAGATATTATGAATTTTGAATGTACCTTATACACTATGTGCATTTAGTGATTAAACCAAGGTGTTTAGACTTATTGTCTGTTTATTATGTCATGAAATTTCCTTTTGTATGGTATGTTTTCAGCATCACAAGCATGGTGCCTTGGAATTTATCTCCCATTACTTCTGGGAGATCGCATTCCGAAGGACGATGAGAAGTACCAGCTTTTTCTGTTGCTACTTGAAATTGTGGACTTGATATTTTCACCTTTGATTAGCCGAGAGCAAGCCAGCTATTTACAATCAATTATTGAAGAACACCACACCAAGTTTGTACAAGAATATCCAACTGCTTCAATAATTCCTAAAATGCATTATATCATCCACTACCCAAGAACAATAGTAAGGTGCAGTATATAGTTCATTTAAAGAGCCAAACTTGGAATTGTTGTAAGGTGATTGGTAAGGTGATGGTATATTTCGTTCTAAATTTAAGTTTCTTAATGGTTCCACTTCTTTTCATTTTCAGGCTTGGTCCAATGGTTAGGTCTTGGTGCATGCGCTATGAATCGAAGCACACCTATTTCAAGCAGATTGCCATTGCCCTTGGTAATTTTATCAATATACCATACACAGTAGCTGAGAGACATCAAAAGCTTCAAAGCCTACATTATTGCAATGAAGACAAAAGCAAGGAATCTAGTGTTATTACAAAACCATTGCAATGTGGTCCAGGTGATTATATACTCTGACATGTCATTGCTTTAAAATCAACGTGTTGCCTGTGTTTTGATTACATTACCCGCATTACTGGTTTCTTTGTGTCGCATCTTAATTCTGCAATTTTAGATGTTCAACTTCTTTTTGTAGGGTCACAATGCATAGCTGTGCAAGAACAAATTGAGGAGAAACTTAAGCTGGTAGATGGTGATCTCAAAGATGAAGACCTGATTTACAAGTATTTCTGTTCTACTAAATATTTTTTACCATTCCTTAGAAATCTCTTAGAGTGTTACTATTGTCCACATCATGGTATTACTCTTTATTTCAAGAAGCTGCAAGCTCTTGCACTTTGCTTCATTGAGGTAGAATGTAGCTAATGATTAAACTTGATTTTTTAGGCCCTCTTGGGTAAATATTCTGGGCACCAAATACAAGATTGGTGCAGTGATACACATAGGTTTTGATGAACTGCTTCCAGTTTTTGCTATTGTGAAGGCAATATATGTGTTAAGCACTTCAGCTGAGAGAGTGTATTTTAGTGCAGAAGTCTTACACACACAGGAATTCTGTGCGGATTACCGTACATACATTGTACGAAAAGTTGTGCATCCTGAGTGCCCAATTATTGCTCAAACATCTTTAAAATACTTTCTACCACTCCATTTCTTGAAGCCATATGGCACACACAGTCAGCTCCATGTTTTACCAAAATATGATATTTACAGTTCTAATTAATATTCAAGCAAGATCTTGTGTGGAATGTACTATTCTATAAATAAATGTGATTGGAATATTCTGAAATGCTTTGCTATTGTTTCTTCATTGTGAACAAAGAGGATAAATTTGCACCTGACACTTTGATTATATTATAATTTCTTAATGTAATCTATACCAGTAAAAATTGCAAGTAGCAAACCAGCCGTAATTGCGGTAACAAAGCCCCCTCTATGTTCTTCTTTGGCCTCATGTTGGTGACAAAATAGTACTTAAAAGGCACAATGTTAGAACTCTTTTTGTAAATATTAAAATCTCAATTTGTCTCTCTAACAGGTCAAAATTCTGCAGAATTTACAATACAGGCCAAAACAGCCCTTATGGTAACAAAAAAGCACTTGCGTTCTGTTTTTGGCCGAATGTTAGGGTCAAAAGTGTAGGATTGCGCATGTAATGTTACAACTCATATTATGGATATTATCTCAATTTGGCCCTGTACTAGGCCAAAATAGCATTTACAATACAGGCCAAAACAGCCCTTATGGCAACAAAAAAGCACTTGCGTTCTGTTTTTGGCCCCATGTAAGGGTCAAAAGTGTAGGAATGCGCATGTAGTGTTACAATTCATATTTTGGATATTATCTCAATTTGGCCCTGTACCAGGCCAAAATAGCATTTACAATACAGGCCAAAACAGACCTCATGGTAACAAAAAAGCACATGCGTTCTGTTTTGGGGCCCATGTTAGGGTCAAAAGTGTAGGAGTGCGCATGTAATGTTACAATTCATATTTTGGATATTATCTCAATTTGGCCCTGTACTAGGCCAAAATGGCATTTACAATACCAGGCCAAAACAGCCCTTATGGTAACAAAAAACCACTTGCGTTCTGTTTTTTCCCCATGTTTGGGCCAAAAGTGTAGGATTGCGCATGTAATGTTACAACTCATATTTTGGATATTATCTCAATTTGGCCCTGTACCAGGCCAAAATAGCATTAGAATACATGCCAAAATGCCCCTTTTGATTACAAAACAACCCTTGGCGTTCTGTTTTGGCCCCATGTTGGGGCCAAAACTGTACTAAGGGCTTGATGATATGATGTAATTTTTTGAAGACATCCACATTTGGCTCCGTCTTTGGTTCAAAATGGCACCAAATATAGGGGCCAAAACGGTATATTAGTTTTAAAACAGCCCCTTTATTCTGTTTTGGCCCCTGTAAGTGCCAAAACAGCCCATGTTTTTAAAAGCCGAAATGACTCTTATGGGCCAAAATGGACCTTGTAAAATTACTGTGTA
>JAOBYK010588111.1:0-11525 GCA_025434845.1 Phenganax subtilis | reverse complement strand
GAAGGAAACGCAAGATATTCAAAGTTTGTTTCGCGACCAAAATATTATTTCGGCATTCAAATTTACTTGTTTATACGATCAAAATACCCCCGGAGATAAACTCTAGGGAGCCACCTTAATATCTGTCATCCAATGATGACAGTTTTTCATAGAAAACGCCAAGATAACCATATTACTCATCACTACATAGTCATACACTGTTTATTGTCATCGTTTTATCTAGCTCCTCTTTGTGTAAAACCACCTCCGCCAAAGAACGGTGCTTTAACATGTCCTGTTGGCTATTTTCCCGGAGCCACGTTTTCTTGTATACCATTTTGCAAAGACGGATATGATTTTGGATATCAACCAAAATCATTGTATTATTGCGTCGGCAAAGTGTGGACATATTGGCCATTCTTTGGACCACCTGCACCGACAGTTTGGCCTGACTGTGCGCGTAAGTATTGACTTCTTAGATATTATGAAGTTCATTGACTTTGACGTTATTATGTTGATATCGAATGCAACGATAATTTGAGGCATGTACCTAATATTAATTAAACAACTATTTTATGGTTTCCATGTTTGGATGGCCTGATCCAAACTCGCGGGAATGTTGCGAGAGTTAAAGAAAAGCACGCGAAACACGAGCCGAAGGTGAGTGATTTTCGATCTCGAGCTTTTCTTAACTCAAGCAACATTTCCCCAAATGTGTGGATTAGGCCATCCAAGCACTTGAAAACCATAAAATAATTGTTTTATAAAATAACAACAACACGGTCGCAGTTGGCGAAGCCACTTTAATTTTCCGTGTTTGGATGGCTTGATCCAAACACGGGTTTCGACCAATCAGAACACGCGTTATAAACATGTTAACCGTTTAATAAGCTTTGTGAATTTATTTTCAACGTTGATGCACTGACCATATGGCACTGACGTAGTACATACAATGCCGTATATGCACTTTTCACTTGTAGACACTAGCTTCTGTAATGCACATATACAGATCTGAAGCTTGTGTTTTTTATTTTGTTTTAACCGTTTATTAATCAATTGTTTTGCAGTAACGGAAACTGAATTACACAATTGGTTTTACACTAGCCTAACCTACCCTACCCGGGAGAAGCCTAAGATTTTCGGCAGAGTTTTTGACAGATTCTTTTCACATGAGTACATGAGCACATAATAAGTAGTACATAAAGTGCCAGAGCTCTTACTGTAGCCAGAAATCTCGCTCAGCGTCTGCAGCATTAGCCAGAGTAAAGCAATAAAGTGGACGTTAAGGAATAAACAATGAAAACCTGAAGTTGTGCTGTACTACAGCCAGGGTTGTCCAGTCATTTTGTTACACCTCGATTTTGTGCCCTTTTGCATCCTGCGGTAGGGTCGCGTGGAAACAGGCACCCTTAATGGTCGTGGAGATGCTAAAGAAATACTTGTAGAATGCTTCAACTGAGCTTCGGTGTCCATTAGTTTGTTTATCGTACTGTTGTAGTCATGAGCACCCTTTCTTTATTCCTAACCCTGTTACTCAGTTAAGTGTGAACAGATGTTGGACGACAAGTTTTGAATGAAATTAAACTCGATCCAACATCGACGCGGTATTATGGAACATCATGGAACATGCAGCAAAAACATGTTAGACATGGTGCTTAAACAGATTGATCCTGTCGCATTCTAATTCTCGGTCCAACGTGTTGCATACGTTTATGAAGGTTTTATGTACGGTATCACATCCCTCAACGCGAGCAAAATTGCGACATAGTTCCACATAATTCGCGCGTGTGAACGGCTCGAACGGGCTTGACACTGCGCATTGATAGGACTAAAATGCGATTTTTACTGCAATTTAATAGCACGTGCAGACCCAAACAGTGGAACACTTAAAATGTCAAGTCAATACTATTTTACCGGTGACTGTAATGATAAAGAAGTTCAAGATGATTTGAAAGACAGATACCTTGCTATTCTTCAAGATCCTCTTGCTTTTCCACCCACATTTTGTACCAAAAATGAATACTGCAAACTGGAAAACCTAAAGGTGTATTGTGGCGCTACGGATACAGTCAGAAGGCGTAGAAGACGTCAAAATACACAGATGGAGGTAAATATTGTCATGTTTTGTGTGTCTTTTTTCTCTATCCTAAGAAGGTAGTTCCATCGGTAATTTTGCAGCCTGACTTCTGAAGTATGGTAATACGTTGAATGGTAAACATGTAAATTTGATAAATGTTCTGAAGAGCTTAAACTTCCAAAAAGAAGGCAAGCTGCACTACCTCTTAATTATTGTCATATATGATTATTGCATGTTATACTACGGGAAGTACTGAACTGATCAATCTGTAAAAATGTGTGAATTGTCTTTCTACATTTCCATACATCAATAGGACGGCTGAAAATTACCCTTGTAATCAGCGCCAGTCTAAGTCTGCTTCTCGTATATCGCAAGTTCAGTGGCGTAGGAAGCGGGGGGCATGAGTGCACAGGCCTTCCCAATAATAAAAGTGGGGGACTGAGCTCTCCCCAATAATTTACCTCAGATACATTCTTTAATGCCCCTGATTAAGACCTCGATTGCCCCGAGTTACGTTCAATAGTTTGATTAAAATAGTATAGCCCTAAACATGACCAAAATGAGCTTTATGTGATGCAAAAGTGCTTGAAAACGGTCATTTCAGCGACCTAGAGCCGTAAAATTCTCAATATTTTCTCCCTAAGCGCGAACCATGGTAGCACCTCGTGAGGGTTGGCCTCCAATCCTTCCTACACCCCTGGAGTTTGAGAGCTGCAACATTGGGGCTAGATGTGCACTATTATCGCCGATCAAGTCCCGGGAAACAAAACATAATCGGCGTAGTATAAGAACCAGGATTTAGGAACTTGAAAATTCTACCGCTGAGTTCGTCGATGCGACCATTGGTAGAGACTAATTTTATGTTGAAACGACTTTTGAAAAATTAAATGCAACGTCACTGATGCTCCAGTAACGTTTGAGTGTTATTGTGTTTGTGCCTACACTCTTTCGCCATTTTTTAAATCCCCTAGCTTTTGTGACCGTCTATGTGTAGTTTTTTTTATTGTCTGACACATGCTAAGAACGAAGAAATCTCTATAAAACGTCCATCTTATGCAGTAAATCTTCGAAACTACTCTCTAAGAATTTAGTATGAAACAGTTAACTTCTTCAAAATTACAAAGCTGCACATTAATAAAATGACTAAATTTTCCACACAGGTTCATATCGAAATCGAGGTTGTTGTTACACCGAACAGTGCTATCAAAAACCAAGCCGAATTTCAAACGTTCAAAACTAAAATGGCTTCGGACAATCTCACACCGTTGAAAGAGAATGTTGCCAATGTTGACTGGAAGTCTGAAATGAAATTGGACGTCAAGCAAGCCCCAAGGGTAACTGATCCTGAACCCTACTGCTCGGACACAGACGGCGCAGTGGTTGGCAGGTGCGATAGTTTACGGGAGCAGAATTGTCTTTCCAACAATGCGTTTAACTACCACCAATGTTTGTGCAACGGCGCATTTGGAAGTATTGAAAAATGCAGTAAGTGCTTCATTTCAGCCCGTTTCCCACTAGGCGGAATTTTCTGTGCAGAAAATAAATCTAGCAACCAGCCAGATTCGCTTCGGGGCGAAATTTGTTGCTAGCCAATCAGCTTAGTAGATTTATGCAAAATTCCGACTAGTGGAAACTGCCTTTAAGAGTCACCTCCCTCTGCAGGGGATCTGCTCGTACAGATGTGACGTGCAATTTTAAGCACTGGTTATAGCGTATCTTAGAAGTACATAGTCTTGAAGTTTGACGATAGTTATCGTTCTACTTGTTTGTTCATTTTATACTTTTGACGGTCACCGAACACATTGCGTTTTGTACATAATGAAATGCCGTCCAATAACGCTCTTCAATTTAATGGTATGCAGAAATTCATGAACCCAAATCAAAGAATCTGTGCACTTTTGCGTACCCCTTTAAGATTTATTCTTGTTACTTTGAAGTTTTGTCGGACGTCTGGACCATTTTCTTTCATTGACTATGACCAGATTCGCTGCTACAGTGAGGTGGCTGCAATGACAGATGGCCTTTAACTTCTGTTGCTGCCGGGTTATTTGAACGGTAGATAAGCTGAAACTTAAAAAGTCTCCCGTACATTTTCTGCTGAACCTATGGTAAAAAGCATTTTAGATAAAGCGAAGGTATAGAAATAAAGCTTGTTCATTATTTTAATGTTCTTCCAATTTAGTTGAATGTCCTATTGGGAAGTACTATGATATCAATGACAACGCATGTAATCTATGCCCTCCTGGAACATATCAAGATGCCCAAGGTCAATTCGGTTGTAAGCAATGTGAACCTGGTACAGATTCATATGGTAACGACGCCAAGAATTTCACAACATGCAAAGGTATAATGTGAATTTTCTTTCTTTGCCTAATATCCCATGTTTACCCTAAATATCACATATCAATATCTTCTCTCAATATACCACAATTCTCTCTCCACATTACACATTTTATCACAACGTCACATATAGCTACTACGTTACTATCACTTGATGTTTTTGGAAATCACGTATCTTCCTTGGCATCACGTTATGTTCGCTTGACATCCCATACCCTCCCTAAACATATCACATATATCTTCCCCCAACGTCAAATGTGTTATCTCAACATCACATATCTTACTTCAACATCATTTATCTTAAAAGTGACGTATCGTTCCTCAACATCACGTTGTCGTGGCTCAACATCACATATCGTCCTTCCACATTACATATCCTCCATCAAAATCATATATCTTTCCTCAACATCACATATGCTCCCTCAACATCACACATCTTTTTCAATGCAGCATACCTTTTCTTTTTTGTGTTAGCAATATGCCAGCCTGGTTATTTTTCATTAACGGGTTTGGGTCCTTGCCGCCCCTGTCCGCTTGGTCAGTACAGTACAGAAAAATACAGTACTTCATGTAAGAAATGTCCTGCTGGAACTGGAACTGTTTTGCCAGGAGCAGCGAAAATCGAAGAATGTGGAAGTAAGTGACAAGTTACAACAGTTGAACCTACCTTAAGTGGCTGTTCTTTGAGCAGCCACTTTCGGCCTAAACTTGTAACTTTATTTTATCATGCTCTTATTTTTTTTCTGGTTTCGTGCATGCAAGTCATTCTCCTTTTCGGTCGTTTCGCCTGCGTGGGCATAGTATATATGCATTTTTACGCCAAACAGCAAAAGCTTAAATATGTATGTTTCAGACCCTGGAGCAAAGCAGTAGCCGTGAAAAACAGTTGATAAAACCCAGGTTTAAATCTTTTACAAAGCATATTTTTCCAAAATACATTTACAGATAAGCCGGCACATGATCATTGTAAGCTTCAAATTCTGCAAGTGCATGTGGCAAGATGATTTTAACCATGCAAATTATATTTCGCCACTATGTCAAAGTCAGGGGTTTCAAATATTTCTGATCTTTCAGTCATTCGAAGCAAATTAGAAGACACGAAACTTTCATCGTCATGCATGGCTTTATATACCGTCAATGCTTATTAAAATGAGAACTGTTTAGGCAAAACAAAAAGAAAGAGAAGTTATGTTTATGTGTCATTATCGGACACTTTACTAAATCTATAAATCTAATAAACACAGTTTTTTCCAATTCTTTTTGGAACAATTCAAATACTATAAATTTGTAAAATGTTTGACGTGGAATGTCCTCCTCTGTCACACGAAGATGAGGGCTGCAGAGACGTTTACAATAGTTTTCATTGTTTTAACAAAGAGTTTATTGAAACTAAAAACTATTTGAAACGCTCATAAAATGTTCACTTTGTTCATCCAAGGTTTAAGGTATTCTGTAGTACTTTTTTCATTGACAAATTTGGTTAGCTCTTGTCAACTCTTATTGGACCCAGGCTTAGACAATGTATTTCTATATTCTCAGTGAATTGTGCACCCGGAACGTATTCATCAAATGGTGTCGAACCTTGTAGACCTTGCGAGAAAGGGTCCTATCAACCAGAAGAAGGAAAACTCAGTTGTTTCCCATGCAAAGAGAAAAAATCAACTTACAGCCCTGGAGCTACAAGTGAATCATATTGTTTGGGTAAGTAATTAAGGTCATTTTAAGCATCACCTGCTCAAAGTTGCCCTGAGTACAGGCTCATCTGCTCATAGTTGCCCTGAGCACAGGTTCATATGCGCTAAGAGCATGTACTCAACTGAAGCAATCATGAACAATTATGCGCATGCGTTCATCCACTCATCTTGAGCAAATGAGCATCGTGGGTTACATTACATGCCTTGAAACTCAGAGAACTTTATTTCCAAACATACCGCGAAGACGTAAAGACTGTCCTCTGTGTCAGCAGAAGGGTTCTCTAAAACTATCCAATCATTAATATGGCCAGCGTTCATTAACTCTCCCACGAAAATAGGCACCAATACCTTGCTGCAAGGAGTTGAACCTATATTGAACGTCGGCAAAGCCAAAACCGTGTCTTTAGGCTTTACGAATTGTGTTAGTATCCAAATTGTCTTTCAGTTTTCAAATTAAAGTAAAGTAAGCCATTATTCTGCCGAAATTCAATGGCCGTAAATCTCACAATGGTTGTCAAATAAATTTTCCAGTTTAATATACTTACCTTTAAGTTATCTGGACTGAGTGTCTTTCTGTGACTATTTCTTTGGATTGTTTGCTTTGCAATGGTTTTTACATCTTGTTAAATGATGTTTTTTAACACTGAATTTACTTTACCGGGTATAAGAAGCTGTATATGCAGTTGTACTGCACACCGTAGAAGTTAGAAAAGTATCTACGATATAACTTTTATGATTGAGCAATTGAAATGCTTGCTCCTCAGTCCTCATCCGTAACTTCGCATATCTTTCCCTTAAACAAGCCTTCGCAGTTCCTAATAAACAAAAGTTACCATGTGTGCAAACATACTTCTTTTTAAATCCCTTTTTCACAGCTTATGTTTCAGTGTTCACTGAATTTCGATGCTACTATAAATGTGAGCAATTTATCGCTTTTCTCCGCCTTGAAGTCCAGAACAGCAACTATTTTGTCATATCATCAAGCAGTTATCATAAAGATATTTAAACTGCAGCACCCATGATCTGCAAAGCCCTAAAATGGAAATTTTTTCCACAAAACTTTAAAAAATTTTTCCGAAAACAAAATTCGAAAAAAGAAGCAGATTTCTGAGCCTCTTTGTAACTGCTAGCACAGATTAGAGACTAACAGATGTCCGACTTAGTCTTCAAGCCTATGATTTTGGCGTAATTGGCCGCCATTAACTTAGCAAGTGCCCTAGACAGAGACCGTCACCCCCCTGGTACCATTTTCAAAATAATTTGTTCAGGGGGGTGAATGCCTTTCTGCAGGGCACTTGCTAGGTTAATGACCGCCATTGAAATCGCAGGAAAATCGACTTGCGCAATTTTGGGACAGTCGGACATCTGTTAGTCTCTCATCTGTGCTGTTAGTCAGCAAATTTTTTCATGAGTGGCAGGACCTATATTGCGTCAGCACAGTGCGGACTCAGTCCAGGTGCACACATGGTGCACTCAGTCCAGGTAACTTAAAGGTCAGTGGTTTAATACGAGTTATCATAAAATTACACATCTCTTCTTGCTTTTCCGATAAAACATTTATGCAATAACATTAAGTATCTTTACTTCTATCTATATTATTAGACATTTGGAAACCCATCGTTGTTTTGCGACCAATTCGGAAACTTCTCATTGATTGGCAAACGCTCGAAAGTGATGTCATTAAAAAGTCATTTAAAAAGTCATTACCTTCATTAACTCATGAGTTATGCGGGCTAACAGTACATAAAACCGAGTTCATTAAGCTGGAGACATAACTACTCAAGCGCCTCTTGTTTTAGTCTCTAAAATCCAAATTAAATGTTGATACGAACTTACCGCTAAGTTCACCAGTAAGACGAACTAAGTCTGTCAGTGCTCCAGACGGATAGTTCGTCTACAAGTAAAAATGTAATCCAAACGAACTCTAGGTCCGATAACTTTGAGACCACCAGCAGTTATAATGCCTCGCATTTAGTTTCTCTCGGTAAAATGTTTAGTCGTTTCTATACGTTCGTCCATACTGGACGTGTTTCCCCCAGTGGTTTCCCCTAACTTCGTCGAGACAAATTATCCGCCTTCAGTATCAACGCAGCCAATGAAGAAGAAGCTTTGCACAGAAAAACATACCGTTGTTATTCTTTAAATTAATTTCATGAATGTACGGATTTCATGATCTCGATACTTTGGAACACTTTTCATAACGTTAGATCGTTAAAATGTATTTGGTGTGAGACACTAAGTCGTTAGCTTTTATATTTTTTTCCAAGGTTTTCAAGAATTTTTTGAAGTTAGGGCACATTGAATCCACTTATGAAAATTTCACTTTATTTACCCAACGCTTGGAATATTCTGAGAAATATACTCTGAAACTATTTTTTATAGAATAACTTTGTGAACTCTCGTTAATCTCGTTCATGTTTCACCGGGGCTTAATATCTAACGCAAACGATTTTGTTGTGTTTTTCTCAAGAAATTGATGACTGTGCTTCGAACCCTTGTAATAATGGCGGACGGTGTATAAGTGGTAAAGATGACTACGAGTGTGAGTGTGCTGCTGGGTTTAGTGGGCGAAACTGTGACGATGAAGTCAGCCATTGCCTTTCAAATCCTTGTTATGCCAGTGCTCAATGTATTGATAAGGTAAGAAATCTCATCATATTCTTCATTTCTTTATTTTGTAGTTTTATTAGCAGTATTGTTGAACCTGTATACATCAGTTTTGTCTTAATCACCCACCCTCTAATAAGCGGGAAGTCTTTCGAGTCCCGATATTTTCTATAGAAATGCTACATTTTTCTCCAGTATAAAGCCAGTTTTCCACTAGACGGAATTTTCCGCGCGGAGAAGAAATGTAGCATCGTGTTGGTTCTCCTCGCGACGAAATATGTTGCTAGCCAATCAGTTTGGTAGATTTGTTTTCCGCACAGAAAATTCTGCCAAGTAGAAAACGGGCTTTAAGCAGCTTTTTGCTACAGTTTGCCATTCTCATTTCTGTTCTTTGTTGGTACTTTTAGCTGTTTTAAGCGACCACCTTTGACAATAAGTCCAAACAAATTTAAGTAAACAAGCATTCTGTGTGGACTTGATTCTGATCGACCTGATAACACTGTTAGCAAACAAAACATTTCCTATATAACTACTCTTTACATATTTTTCTGGTTATTAACGTCCAGTTCAGTGTCTCTACTCTCTGCTCGAAAATTTTCTTAGTTAAGTTATTTTTTGGCTGTTTGATAGAAAATGTATCAGTCGCCTTCAATCGCATACTTACACTTCCCCCAAGGAGTATTTCCAGTCCTCCTGGTTTAAACGGCCACCTGTATTACGTGACCACTTTTCAAAGTTTCGAGGGTGTCTTTCATAGAGATTCAACTGTAACTTCAAAAATGATACTATAACATTCTGTAAAAATTTTTAAACAACTCTCTTTGTGCGTCCAGACGAATTATCATTGGTTGCACATCGTTCGAGACGAAGTGAAAAAAGTTTCACTTGACTCTGTAAAATCATTTTTTTCTGTCGATATTTCTCATGCAAAATCGACCTCTTGTTTTGTTTAAAATTTTAAACAGAATGAAGAGAAAAAATTGCTAGTTTTGACACAAAAAATTGTCGCTTAGCGCAAAAAACCTTTAGTGGTAAGATGAAACTTTTCGATCGAATTGATGTTTTCCTTTGTCTTGGACTCAATTTTCAAATGACTGTCTAAAACAAAGCAAAATTTCGATTTGATCGAAACATTTCGTGTAGTGAAACACAACCTGTAACTGTAATTTGGACGGATAACCACATGAACTACAATAGGGAGTTTTAGTTTCACGTTTACGGCAAACCGCTAGCCTCAAACGGCACACTTCAGAATGCATTTGACGGTAGGTTTTACGCCATAAGTGTTCTAAGTAAGTAATTCATGGTTTAATTTAATGCAACAAGTTTTTATCTTTCGAAAGCTACAACAGTTGTCTCGCAAATACGAGTTAAAGTGTGCCGTTTAAATTGAGGTTAGCAATTTGCTGTAAACGTGAAACTAAAACTCCCTACTATGTGGCTTAAGTCAGTTCATTGAGATGGTGAGTCTCCAAAATCTAGGTAAAAACGACCAACAAGACTGTAAGTTTCTTTTAATAACATTAGATTGATGGTTATGAGTGTCTTTGTTCGCAAGGATTTGGAGGTGTGAACTGCGATGAATCTCTGGCACATTGTCTGAGTAATCCCTGTAAGAACGGCGCACAATGTACTGAGGTTCCTGGCTCATTTGAATGTAAATGTCAAAACGGATATGCTGGCCGATTCTGTGAGTCGAATCGGGACGATTGTTCGACGTCACCGTGTAAAAATGACGGAATATGTCGAGATGAGATTGATGGTTTCAGATGTGAGTGTCGCGCAGGTTATAGTGGCGATCACTGTGAGGTCAATGTCGATGAATGTGCTTCTGATCCTTGCGGAGATCATGGAAGGTATATTCTAGCTATTACAATCATTATTGTTATTCCGATGATTAGGTAGCAATAGTTTCACCTTACCACGTAAACTTGACAATAAAAGTCTCAGATCTTGTTCTAACGCCACACTGTTGCCGTGCCGAACTCATTACAGGCAACAGAATGTCGAACAACAGTTGCGTAAAAATTATCAAATAAAATCCATGGTTAACAACAATTTCCGCATCTTTTAAAATCCATGGTTAACAAAAAGTTCCTCTTGCGTAGTAAAATCGTCATTGTTTACCTACTCAGTGGCAAAGGCTGCATACACAGATAATATTGTTAAGCTGCAATTAAAGAGCCTCACCTTCACTAGAAAAATAGTCATGGTCTTTTACCATAGCCGGTTTTCTTTTGCTTCGAACTTGTTGGTTTTGCTCTAGTGCTTAGAAAAAATGAATACACTACTTTCGGAGGGGGAAAGCTTTGACGGTATACAGTCGTTGAAACGAGTGCCTTTCACTGAGGTTTTGTGTTTGAGTCTTGGTACAGAACTACTCTGCCGAGAGTCGAAGGTTTTCCCTGGCATTCCATTTTCCTCCCACAGGAAAATTTGGCTGGGTGGTTTAGGATGAGCAGATTTGGAAGGCAGTAACATTATTGTTATAGAAATTAATAGTCCACTGAAATATCTGTATATAATGCTAGCGTAACTGTAGTCTAAATATGACAGTATTTAATCCGATTCAAACGTCCAAGCTGCTCTTAGCACTCTGATGAAGGTTGCAGCTAGCAATCGAAAACTTAGAACTTTTTTAGACCTTTTATTGTACATATTTAGTACTTTAATAAAGCAGTTAGACCGGTTACAACTCCATACTATCATATATATATATGTATATATATACAAATAGAAATACTAATAGAATGTTGTTTGTAAACGAAATATTCGAAAGTGCTCAATATCATATAGATAGAGATACATACATATATATATATATATAT
>JAOBYK010588000.1:0-11185 GCA_025434845.1 Phenganax subtilis | reverse complement strand
CCTTTCTTGTTTGGCCAGTTGCAAGTAGCAATAGTGGACCAGAGCTAGAATTTCCTTTCCGGGTGCTGATGCCCAGGCAGTCCTAGCACCAGTTGGAAGCCCAAGAAAAACGTGGAGGAGATCCTGGGTAGCAGCATGCGAGAATGCTGCGAGCCGGTTTACTGCGCCTTGGTCGCCACAGTTGTTTCCATAAAGGTACAAGTGAGACACTTCGTGTTAAGATGATTGAGGTTGACTTTTAAAGTCTCCAAGAGCTCAGAGTTTACCATCCCCATGAGCATTGTAGCTGGATGTCTACAAGGCCCTCAGGTCTTATGCCTTCGTCGAAAACAGGCGCCAACTTCACCTGTGACACGGATGACGATGGGGATGGCGATGGCACCATGTGGTACAAGAGGGTGGACACCAACACGTGTCTTGGCCGCTGAGTATGTTCGCTGGGGTCCATGCGATCCCGTTCCGAAGAATGGTCGCTGCTGGCTGCTGGTCACCTGCTGGAGCCCATGCTCCAACGCTAAACCAGAGTTGTGATGAGATTCGCACCTTCCTAATTGCCTAACTGACACAGAAGCGGCTCTGAGGTACAAGTGGCAGGGCAGCACCAACGAGGAGCGGGAGTTTTGGCCTTACTCAGTTGATGCGCAAGTGAAAAGGGACTCCCGACCTGCAAAAGACCGCTAAGACCTGCAACTCCTGAGATGGGTGCCCCTTGAAATGGTTATATGTCACGTTTTGCATTTTTATGGAGTCATGTAAGGGATGGGAGAGAAATGTCTTTGAATGCGCGAAAGCAAGTCGGAAGAAAGGTGAACATTCCATTCCCAAAACCTGAAAAAGCCGTTCTCCCCAAGTGGGGACTCGCGTTCCTATGAGCGACTTGCCCGAGAGGATTTCGCCGGTTTCGTCCCGCTAGTCGGATGATCCACAAGTCGGATGGACACAGTGGTGGCCGGTTGAACCATCAACACATATCAACATTGTTTCGGAAAAAGAAGCTGGGCCATTGTCACGGTTTCCTTGCCTTCCTACAGAGCAAGTCTTTGTTCTGGTTTTCTGTAGCAAGTAGTGGAAGAGAGTTATCCTCCCCTCCCCATGTGAAGATGATTCAGGATGATCAGACAAATTCGTGACAAGTACTGCGACGACCTTTGGCCCAGCCGAAGTGCCAGGAGTGCTGCTTGCCCAAGTACTGCAGCCAGTACACCACGTCCACTCCTACACAGCTTCTTGACTCATGTAGATGGACATGTGCCAGATAAACGGACATGTCCCACCAAGCAAGGGAAGGAATCTGAGACCTTTGGAAGATACCAACAAAATGACTGCCAGCAACACTGCATGGATCTCGGCTCTCATGACCAGGTGGAAGAGGAAACCTCAGAAGGATGTCCAGGGCAGCACGGACGTGGTTGCCTGGCTGCAACTGAAACCGCCTGAGACTCCAGAAGGTGGAAGCGGGGTCTCGTGACCCCGTCTCCTGCACCTCGTGTCATTGGCATGGATCGTACCAGATTTTAGACCATTGAGCTGTGGATGTCTCTCTTGGCCAGTGTTCCACGAAAGTGGAGGTTTTGTTCTCAACAGAAACCAGGCGCCATGACACTCTTGGTCTCGCCTTCTTAACGCCGAATGGGGCCTTCGTGGTCCGACCTGGGTCGAACGACGCGGTGAACTTCTTGCGGGTCGTGTGGGCTGAGGAGTGCTATGATCAGCTCTGGTGCACGGACTACTGCTGCGTGGGTGCTGGCTGGGTGAAGAAGCCTGCGCCGGAGACGCGCCCCTCGCCTGCTGGGTGTGCTTAATGAAACACCTGGCGCAGTTCTAGGGAGGTGGCTTTTAGGGAAAGGTCCCCAAGTGGGTGCGGCAAGGATCCAGGGCTGTTTCAAAAATTAGACCCATCAGTTTTCATCCGTTTTCGCTTGGAGCCACATCCTCGTGAGCAGTCTCTCGAGTTGTGCGACCTTTGGTTTCGTCGAAAGCGGATCCTGCGACCGGCTCACCCCAGCTGAGCTCCTAGGCCCAGGCAGCACGGATGAGGAATGCTGCGAGACCAAGTTCTGCTCCTCCTGGCAGTGCAGCGATCCCAGCAAGTGGGTGGGGGGTCCCAGCGGCGATTCGACGCGGCGTTTCGATGGAAGACTGTGTTGCTTCGCAACCCAAAGAGATCGAAGGAGATGCAGCATGAGGCGAAGGGTCCAGCAGTGAGGTGTGACGTGGCCTAGATGCGCAAACCACGAAGGAGGAGAAATTTCTCAGCCTCAACAGCCTC
This sequence comes from Phenganax subtilis, assembly GCA_025434845.1. Classification (NCBI taxonomy): domain Eukaryota; kingdom Metazoa; phylum Cnidaria; class Anthozoa; order Malacalcyonacea; family Clavulariidae; genus Phenganax; species Phenganax subtilis. Next base: position 8,916 of record JAOBYK010588000.1, on the reverse strand, counting down.
AATGAACCTAATTTCCAAATGGAGCCTCCTGATAGAACCCCTTCTCAACATGGATATTGCGTATGTTCACCGACAGTTGGACTAGCCAGATGTGATTTGGGTGAGAACCAACCCTTGATAACTTGATTTGGGAGCAGGAACCTGGCAACAAAATGAAGGGCCATGAAGATCATGGAAGAAAGCAACCTGCCAGCGATGACCCTTGGTGATGGGGGTAGATCCCTTGATTGCTGGGCGGAACTCGAATGCGAGGCACAGGTGAACGATCAGACTGCCCAGCGGCTAGATGCTCTTGAGAAGGCTCAGCGAGAAGTTGCTCTTCACACTGAAGTGAGTCGAACAAAGCCCAAAATATCCTTCCCAAGGCAGATGCAGAGAAAAAGAAAATTGGAGAGCAAGCATAAGTTGCTGGACTCTCCCAGTAGTACCCCGGTAGGGTGCATGATGCCAGCCAGTTTAGGACAAGGCGCAGGTGATTCACAAAGAAATCAAGATCAATCAAGAGAAAGCTTTCCCCGGACCAACAGTCAGAAGCTCTCCCATGTCTTCAACTGATTTTATCCTTCTTCCAGTACCTCCAACAGTCGACCTTTTGCACCACAGCCTAACCGCCTAAGCCCCGGTGAAAAAACACCAGGGCCACAGTGCCGGCGCTGAGACTCGTGTCCAAGCACTGCAGGACCGAGCGACAAGGGGATCCTCAGTCACCTGGATGGAGATCCCCAAGCGCCAGGGTTTTCGGAGGGATCAGCTTGGGCAAACAGGTTTTGGACCCCTTTTTGGGGACTGCCCTAGCAGTCCAAGCTTTTTTGGAAAAAATGACCACACCCTCAAGCCTAGCAGCCCCAGCACTCCACATTGTCTAGCAACAATGGAACACTATAGCAACAACCATCCTTGATTGACGATCAATGTGACATGCCTGAGTCTCAACATGAGGAGCCCCACCCTGCCCCATGCTGTCGCATTTAAATCAAGTCGTATTCAGGAACTTTCCAACTCCTCCATCAGTGACTTGGGCCCGATTCAATCGATTCAAGACAGGACTTGGGATGACTTAGGTGTACTTCTGCCGCAGAATTCCTGGCTTTCCGCTCCTTGATTATCCGAAGCCTTCTATGGGCATCCATGATTTATATAACAGTTCTTTGCCAGTCGGCCACTAATGGGACGGCTTTAGATCTTTCGACCCCGCACTTTGGCTCCTACTGCGTTAGCCAGGAGGAGAATGTGAAGTTTCGTGCTGCGCTGGCAGGGGCTGCTGGGGGCCCTGGCGAGCAAAAGGCACGGGGAAGAACTCAGCGACTGTAGGCAGCTATCCCACACGAACGGTGTGCAGAGTTTATCATCCTAGTGTAATTGAAGCACCCCTGAACTTCCGGTTTATATGACTTGCTTGCAGGGGGGTAAGATGCCACACTTCTTTTGTGATTCCTTTGTACTGCTGTCCATCCATTCTCCTTCATTTACACACCAATATGCATGCTTTTTCTTGAGCTGGATCAAGTGCGACAGCTCACGAAAGCACAGACGGGTATAACTGGTCTAGGCTTAAATATGTGTGGCTCCAGATAGGATGTGAGGCTGAGGATCATGGCTTGTTCCATCAGGTGTTCACCGGAACCGGTCGAGCACCGGTCAGCCCCTCGTCTCAGGCCCGGCGGTTGATCAACTTGGAGGCGGACGTGACGAGCCAAAGGCGCTGGGACGAGGAAGGGACGTGGTGGCGCGGTGATACGAAGCCGTTCGGAATGAAAAGAGCAGAGCGTCTAGGTTTTGGAAGCATCCGGGGGTGAAGGAAGGTGATAGGAGGTTCTAGGGGCCTGGGGCAAGGGCAAGAGGAACAGTCGAGTGGATGCACCATATTGGCCGTGTGAAGAACGCTTGGTGGATTCGAGGGTCGGGAACGATTCGATGTGGCGAGGCGAAAAGGCGGGAAACAGTGTCGTTGCCTCAACGGATCAACGACTTCGACACTATGTAGCTACAAGTTCGCCAAGAGCTGTCATATCCAGAATGATCACGTTCCCAATCAAAGAGGGTGTCCTCATTCTTCTTTTTTGGAAGAAAGAAGACTGGCGCTGCCAAGTGCATCAGGGGCGCCAGGTGAAGCAATGGGGTTGCCGATGTTTCTCGGGGCAAGCCAGCTCGATAACACCCGCCAGGCAAGTGTCGCCGGGGCCCAAGGAATGAGGGGTCAATTGACATCGATTTTTGAAGAGGATGACATGGGTGGCACCACAGAAGAGCAGTTGAAAGGATGCCCAGCGGTTTGGTGGAGTGCAAGTCAAAAGTGCAAGTCATGGTGTCACGGGTGATCAGTTTCAATGCCAGTGTAGAACTAGGTGTCCGGATGCCTTTTCCACGGTCCTTTCTACCGATTCTTACAGTAGGTTTTCGATGGAAGACTACCTCAGGAAGGATGGATTTTAACAGGGCCATCCCATCCAATTCTTGTGCACATGGCAGGGCGGGCCCCAAAGTTGTGCGACACCAGAAGCAGCCGATGCAGCCAGCGAGCTAAGTCAAAAAGGTCGCGAATCGATGGGAAAGGCAGTGGAAGGCTGTGATAAGCTCTCAGAACACTTGCAGTGAAAGGAGGAAGGTTGCTAGGATGAGGAAGGTTGTGCACGTGTGGCTTTACTGAGAGGTTCACGGAGCAACCCCGAAAGCGGGTTCCCTGGTGGGTCCAACGAGAAGCCCTGCACAGCATCAAATGCTTCAGACTATCGCGGTCATGTTCCCTTTCCAAGATCCCTCGACTCGGTGCACGAGTCGATTCCCCAATTCGGGTGAATTTTTGGGTCCCAGGAATTGACCGGGTGAGTTCCAAAGAGCGAATCAGACGACTTGCATTGGCATAAACCTCGCAGAGAGAGGGTCCGACAGAGTGGCCCTGAAGCTTTTGAAGCTGAACTCACTCAAAGCACTTCTGCAGCTTCCACCCAAAGCTTGACACTTGAAACACCCCGCGGCTCGCGACCCGCTGTCCATGGCCGGCTCAGCAATGGAGGTTCCGGGCCTCAGGGACCAGGTTGACCAGTACCTTCGATCTCCCGCCCCGAAAGAGCTCCCGTGAGAGTCTCGAGTCTTGAGAGCAGAAACAGAGCTGGGCCTCGGGCCGCAGGCGGCCGCAGGTCTGTCTTTCAAAGCAAGGTTAGTCTTTCGCATCCTGTCCTGCCACAGTGCTGACCTTGTTTATCTACCAAGGCCTCAGCTTAGTCATCTTATGTAAAGATTTTGTTGAAGGGCCCTCTGACTCGACTATCCTCTCCACGTTGGCTGAGGTGGAGGATTGTGAGGCGAGCGAAACTTTGATCCTCGCAACCGAGGACCACCCGGGCCCGTTTCAAACCAACTGCGCCGTCCTTTCCCGGTCGTTCATTTTTTCAGTTCGTCGAAACCCGCCCGTCGAATCCGCGGTTGGCCCTGGGGGGTCACGGGTCCAGGACTGGAAGTTTGGGAGGATCATCTCGACTCTCTGAATGACTCCCACCTGGTAGGAGTGATCTTGCAAAGTCCGGACGGAAGTGGAGAAACTGAGTTCAGGTACTTGAAGTTCTCTCCTTCCGTGACTTCCGGTTCCCTTCAAGCCTCAACTCCTTGTTTCCGCCTTCAATCCCCAACTATCTCTCTTCTCTCCTCTCTCTCAGTGAAAAGTCGCCAGGAGCTACCCAGCTCCCCTGCCGGCCAGCTGGGCGAAGCGCTTTGGCGGCGCCGCCTCCCTCTGGCGCTTGCGCTCCTCATTGCGCTGGTGGCGCTGACTGGGCTACTGACCCGTACAAAGCCACAGGTCTTGGGAGGCCCGTGTGGTCCAGACCGCGTTCGGGGTGGGGCGAGGGGTGGGGGAAGACTTGCTCGGACATGTCGGGTCACTAGACTAGACTATAAGCACACTCTTTTGTTGGCAGAAGCATAAGTTCATGGGTGATATAGGTCTTGTTCTGTCGCAACTCACCTGACAATTGGTCCAGCGCTGGATTCTGCAAACAGATCAAGGGGATGCGTGTCCGCTGGAAGATTTTGTTGACATTCTCAAGGGAAATGCTCTGTCCTCTGAAGGTTGCATGCGCAAAAAATGGGTCTTCGCTAGACTTGCGGATGGGTGAGGTGAGGCCAGGTCTGATGGTTTCTGTGTCGCTCAGTGTGTCGTCGCTCAGGCGCAGTGGTGCTGCCACCTTCGGCGGTTGCCGGGGATGGCACGCTGCCGCTGCTGGGTCTGGCACACGTGAGTGAGGGTGCAGTGGACGTGTTGTGCGTGATTGACATCAGTCGCTGGGAGAACATTCGCGCTCGCCGTGTCGTCTTTTCTGGTGGGTCGCTTGGAGCTTCGTCGGTTCGGAATGAACAGGCTGGTGCAAGATCCGATCGAACGCGGGCGTTGGATGCATGGGGGTGTCACATGGCCCGCCCGCTTGTGTCTGCTTGGTGGTTTTCAGATGAGTGTGATTTTGCAGTTCCAGACATCTCAGGTCAGATGGTGGCGCGAATCAACCTGATGGGCCTCATTATCCCTGTCGCGAGTGAGGTCTGTGACTACGACCGAATTCGCCGGCGGGGAGGCGTCGTCGACAAGGAGCCGGATTGAAGTTGAACGGCCGGGGATGTCATTCGATTCAGAAGCAGTTTGAAGGGTGGGTACCTTCCCCACATGCACCCAGGGGGATGTGCTGAAGTTCTGGTTTGCACTTGCGAAGATGCATATAATTTCCATCAAGGCAGAAGGGAAGCCACCAACTGATTTCTATTCTCAAATGATCAAGTCGTGACTTTGACGAACTCAGGAGGCGGAACAGCATTGTGCCAACTTCATTTTGCTGAACGTGGTGAACGATCTGCTCTTCATCGGCCTTGTGGCAGATAGTCTGACCCAATGTGCCCACTCGCTGAACTTGCCTGCCAACTGTGCCGCGAACATCGCGTCGATCCTGGGGACCATGAGTCTGATCGCGCAATCGGTCAATCAGATGGACTACGTTTGCGTGAATCGGGACAACATCACGGAAAAGATTGACCAGAAGAAGGCAAAGATTACCAAGGCGAAGCAGGACATCCAGCGAGATGTGCAGGAGATGAGAGTACGGGACGTACGGGAATTGGGTGGGGTGGTTGGAAGTTGGAATGATATATCGAGTTTCGAATTGGTGAGGGAAGCTGAATTTGACCCTCAGAACTTGCATCGAGTTTGTGGATCAAATCATAGTTTCTGAGTTTGGACACCTTGATTGCCAACTGATGTTTCTTGTGTGTCTTCTGCTGTTCAGTGGTGTGGGCATCCCCCATTTGGAGACATCCTTTTGGCCACCAAACTTTTCATCTTGGGATGGGTAAATCCATGCCTCAAGAGCTCAGTTTGTGGCCAGAACATTGAAGAGGTACCATTTTAATTTTCCCATCAAGTCTGCTTTCCCATCGAAAGACAGCACTGCGGTTGCAGAAATTCCTCATCGATCACGGCTACAACGTCAAAAATGTGCTGCCACCCAATCCGGCGGTCGAAAAGATCCTTGGTCCTTGGAGTTGATTTTTCCACCTCTTTCGCACCAGGGCTTTGATCCTGTGCGGCTGATTTGTAGCAACCTGAAAGAAACCAGCAGGGGTTTGCCAAAAAACACGGCCAACAGAGAACAGTGTACTGAACATAAACCGATTTCCTCACCTTCTCTCCATTCCTAAATGACTGGATCGCAGAGTTCAAATTCCAAACTTTTTAGTCCAGACTTTCCTTCAAGCCACTTAAATCTTTATCTACATAAATTGAAATTCCTCTGGACGACTTTGAACCGCTTATATAGATTTTCCTTTCTACTTCTACCGGGCCCCTACATGCACATGGTCCTGTCTTTGGCAGGGTGGGCTGGTTCAGTTGCATCGTGGTTGACTGCTGTGCCTTTGTGGTTGCTTTCTCTCACTAAGGTTGGAGGCCATCGCTATTAGGTTGGAGGCCATCGCTATTAGGTTGGAGGCCATCGCTCCTAGGTTGGAGGCCATCGCTCCTAGGTTGGAGGCCATCGCTAGTAGGTTGGAGGCCATCGCTCCTAGGTTGGAGGCCATCGCTCCTAGGTTGGAGGCCATTGCTAGTAGGTTGGAGGCCATCACTCTTAGGTTAGAGGCCATTGCTAGTGGGTTGGAGGCCATTGCTATTATTAGGTTGGAGGCCATTGCTGTTGGAGGCCATCGCTAGTAGGTTGGAGGCCAGCGCTCCTAGGTTGGAGGCCATCGCTCCGAGGTTGGAGGCCATTGCTAGTAGGTTGGAGGCCATCACTCTTGGGTTGGAGGCTATTGTTATTAGGTTGGAGGCCATCGCTCTTGGGTTCCTTTCCGCATTGCCGGTGTGAGAGGGTTTATTTCCCTTTTTTGCGCCACCCGATGTGAAAGATTGAGTTCTCTTGTCCGCGCTGCCCGGTGGGACAGGGTTTGTTGTTTCCGCAGAGTAAGGGAGATTGACTGCCGAAGGTTGGCATCTGGAGATTTCTTGATGTTCTGTGTCCTTTCACACTTGGACTTTTCGCCAGGTGTCATGTCTTGTGCTTGTTGATATTCAGGTTGCTTCGCGACGACAGCCGCCCGCACCAGTGGCTCCCAGAGAGAGGGTAAAAGAAGTTTATGACCACTCTATTTTTTTGGATCCTTGATACATTGTTTGTATAGCTATGTTTAACTTGCATTTTGCAAGCATTGTTGGATGTATTTTTCAACCCCCTTGAAATTGTACATTTTCAAGGGGATCGAAAATAGAGTGGTTTATGTGCGACAAACTATACAATGTGCACGGTTGAGGCAAGACTCAGGTCAGAAATGAACGCAACATGAAGTGGATAAATAAAGTAAAGGAAGCATCTATATATAATCATTGTTTTTGGACACCCTTACAAGGAGGGCCATGTATTTTTAACTTATTCTTGCTTCTGTGGGCAGGAAGGAAAAGGAAGGAAAGAAACGATTTTACACACCTATCTACAATATGTATCATTATGTATCTACTCTATTGATCTGTCTATACTGAACCAGGATATAATTATCATACTATACTATACGATACGATACTATACTACACTACTAACTATCTTTACTGTACAGGTTCTAGTTGTCTATCTATCTATCTATCTATCTATCATTCTATCTATCTATCTATCTGTCCATCTATCTATCTACCGTCTATCTGTCTATCTATCTTTCTTTTCTGTCTTTCTTTCTTCCTTTCTTTTTTCATTTTTTCTTATCTACCTTCATCGAACTATCTTATCTAACCCAACCTAATCAAACCTAATCTAAGCTAATCGTCTAATCTAACGTAACCTCATCTAACCCAATCTAACCTACTCTAATCCCCCTTATCTACTTAGTCTATCAACCGATGTTATCAATCAACCAATCAGTGAATCTCTAACTAGCATGCACTCACAAAAAAAGAGGGACGCACCAAATCAAAGATAGACTGCTGGATAGAGTAGAGTTACTATTGCAAAACCAAGAGAAACAAACAAATTCCCGAAACAAAACAACAAGATCACACATTAAATCCGATCACGCGAACATGGCTAGGTTATGTCTTGCTTGCAACTTGCAAGCATCGTTGGATAAAATTTCCGAGCCCTTTGAAATTGTACCGTTTTTGAGAACCCACATCAAACCCAGCAATGCCTGCACATGAGTATGATTTGGAGGCACTGGAACATGTAGAGTGTGAAGGGGGATTTACAATAAAAAACACAATTTGCATCAACGACGCAAAACTTGTAGCTGAACGCAACATGACGTAGATGAACTTTGCAGGCATCTTGTCAAATAAACGATACACTTGCAACCAGCTGAAGCATCCAAAACAGACTATGCAATTGCAACCAACTGATGCATATGATGCAACCTTGAAAGTTTTAATATCATAGACTGTTGAGAGGAGTCGTTTGTGATGCAAGTGAATTGAACATGAGAAATACAGCCAGGCAAGATGATTCCTGAAAACCATGTGTTTTTCAATGTTTTCTCACAGACACACCTCATGATACAGGATATGCATTTCGCTCCCAGACGAAAATGACCCCTATCTAAAATTAAATGGTGATAATGCACACCAACGGCAGCACGCCCCCGAGCGGATTTGTGTTTACGTGGCCAGCGCGGGGCGTGAATTGTGTGAAAAAGGCTTTGGAGATGTCTCGAGCTTCTTAGTGAGTTGTTCACTCAGAAGCAGTGGCAGGTTGCTTGGGCCGATGAACATGTGCGATGCGTTTTCTGGTCTGGGCACTGGTGGCGGGCTGTGAAATGGACGGGTTGCAACCTTGAAAGATCTCCACCCCACCCAGAATCGCAAATTCGAATCCCTGAAGCTGCCTCACACTTAAATCATTGCCCGCAAGAGCTGTGACATCCCCGTGCTTTGCTTACTGAATACTTAGCTCTTGACTTGCAGAAACGTAAAAAGTGAAGGGTCAGCTCAAAAGAAGGTTTCAACATGGACCCATTTGCGCTTTACAAGCGGATTAAAAATCAGGGGTGGCCACCAGCTGCGTCTCGTTATGCGCCCAAGTGCACCACAGCAGGTACGTTTCCACAGCGTCTTCGTTGGTCGCTGACTGGGCGAACCCCTCCAATTTGTACACTGTTGCTGTGGGACAGGAGTTGACGCACACACACACACACAGCGCCGAATCGGCGCTCTCTCTTTTTTTGGGTCTGCGGGGAAGGGGGAACGCAACCTAAGAAGCTTATAGAAAAAATACCTAGCAAACGAAAAAAGGCAAGAAGAGAAGGGGGGTGTGGGTGTGTGTGTGTAACCCTTGTAGTCACAGGGATCCAGATGGATTGTTCTCTCATCGTTTTTCGGCATTTGTTTTCCAGCAGGGGGACCATCCATGTGCTGTGAGCGATGGTCCAACGAAGCGGCCACAGTACATGCGGATATCTGGCCTGATC